>VXBI01007927.1:119367-196077 GCA_013397375.1 Toxostoma redivivum | reverse complement strand
TATGTTTAAAAATAATAAAGACAGAAGTAGCTGAAACACGACTCAACAAATATTCAGGGAAAAATACCTTCATACAAATGCGTCCAAGGCATCCCCTTATTTATGAAGGTGCTGGTAAATCAGTTATGTGGAGCTGTGATCAGCAGAGGCCAAAGAGATAGCAGAGACCTTCTAAGACAATTTCAAGTTCCTATCTGAAGGGACTGCTGGCTGAACAGATTTTTCCATCAGTTGCCTGCTCACCATCATCATGGCTTAACCCCAGCCAGCAACCAATGCTACCAGCTGCTCACTTGCTCCTCCAGTGAGATGAGGGAAAACGTTGAAGAGTAAAAGAAAACTTGTGGGTTGAGATAAAGACATTTTAACAGGTAAAGCAAAAGTGGTGCAAAAGCAAAGGAAAACGAAGAATCTCTTCATCAGGCAGGGGTTTGGTTATTCCCAGAAGAGTGGGGCTCCATCACGAGTAAGAGGGACTTGGGAAAATGAGTGTCATCACTCCAAATGTCTTCCCTTCTTCTTCCCTACACTTCATGTGCCGAGCATGATGCCAGACAGTGTAGGATATCCCACTGGTCAGTTGTGGCCAGCTGTCCCATCTGTGTCCCCTCAGAACTCCCTGAGCACCCTCAGCCAACCCACTGGTGGGGTAAGGAGCAAAAAAAGTCTTGACATTGTGCAAGCCCTGCTCAGCAGTACAACATCCCAGTTTTAATAATACTGTTTCCAGAACACAAATCCAAAACACTACTAGCTACTGTGAGGAAAATTACCCTACCCCTAATCAAAACCAGGCCAGTCACAGAAGAATTGTCTCACTGAAATTAATATAATGTGTTCCTATCAGCTAAGTCAGAAGTGACTTAACAGCCTAAGTGAATACTTTTTGTCTTGATCCAGTTCCCAGAGTGTGGATGATAGAAGTGTTGTAAGAAACCAAAACCAGCTTGAAATTTAAGGTTCTTCGGTTTTTGTTACAAATTCACAAATCAGTTTATTTTCCCAGAAAATGGGGCAAGTGCAAAGAAAAAACAGACTCCTTTTCTGAGAAAGCATGACTTAAATATTAAAAATATAGTGATGTAACAGCAAAAAAAAAAAAAAAAACCAACCCTAATCTTAAAGCACGCACACCAAAATATGTGCATTTTACAAAGGATTGTGTTGGATGAAATCACAATTAAAACATGACCCATCCAAACAGTTTCCAGGAATTATTGAAAGAATTCCAGTTGATATAACTGGATTCTACATTAGGCTTACAGGAACTGTGGGATGTTAATTTTGACAAAGATGCAGTTCCCCCTGTCACAATTGAGATGCATTGTTTGAGCAGTTTGTGAAAGCTGAACATTTATTATTTGGATTCCATTAATTCTATCAGAAAAGGCAGATATTTACTTCAAAGTCAAAATGGCACCCCTGCTGAGCATTCAGATCTTAAAAAAAACCCTCTAGCACTGAGCTTAAAAGGAAAAATGCAAAGAGTGCTACACACAGGTCCTTGAAATACACCTCAATACACCACTTTTCCCCACGCTATCACAAAATCCTTTTGATAGGTGATTATAAGGGATAGGTAATCTTAGTGACATGTTTAGGAGGGAAAATATGACTTGGCTGCCTGGAACATGAAAGAATGCCACAAATTAGATCTAGTCAAGTAATACAAAAAGTCATTCATTAACATAGGCACAAAAAGAAAGTACCAAGTTAGAACTATCATTATTCAAGGAGGTCAAAATTAGTCCTTCATGCACATTCAGTTCATCAGCAATCTATTTGCAAGAACTTCCATGAATCCTAAAAACTCAGAATTTTAGCACAAGTAATTATCTTTAAAAACTTTATGAAATGTGCATTTTTATTCAACACTCAGCCTTTCCTATTTTAATTCTTCTAATGAGGAAGTATTCTGTGCTAGCTACTGAACAATCCTAGTGCCAGTGATGACCAAAGGCTAGTCAGAGATGTCAAATAAAGAACTGATTCTTGCCCACTGCTATCTACCTTTGTCTCAGTGGTCACTACATATCATCTGAAATACAAACAAGTAACTTCCATACAGTAAATGAAAGGAAGTTTGTTTGACTAGAATTCTTAGACAGTATTTGTTTGACTAGGAGATGAGAATTATCACTTTGGATTAAAATATTGATTAATATAATTGATAACCCAGTTCCACAAGGCATCAAAATGATTCTCAGTAACAGAGAAAAGCTTACTGCAGCTGAAGTTCTGCAGATTACTGGACAGCTTGTGTGCTGGTGGGAATTTTTCCACCTTGAAACTTTCTTGTTCTGCTTAAAACAAACCTGGAGGCTGTCATGATCCTTAGTAGGTCTTTTGTATTTAAAGACATCTACTAAATAAAGGCAAATGGATTTTGAAAATGGTAAATAAATTGATAAAGCACTATCACATTTTTTAACAACAGGCAAATACCAACAGACTCAAATGTAAATTTATGAGATAAAACTGACTACAATAAGAATATGTAATTTTTGGTATATGAGTCTGCTGATGACTGTGGCCTACTCAGCAGCAAGGAGTAACTCAGGAACAGAGGGATTCCAGACAACAAGGGTTGAAAAACATGGAATGACAGAAAAACAAATACAAAAACCTGTTGAAATCAAACTGATTTTCAACTAAAAAAGAAGGAAAGTATTAGAAAAGGGACAAAGAAGATGTTATGGATTCATCATATGTGGTGTGAATCAATATTGTTAATTTGTTTACTTACTTTCTAAGAGGAAAGGCAGAATTGCCAACTATAATCTCCTTTTATAAAACATGATAACGAGTGGTGGGAGTCAGTCCTTCTAATATCTGGCCTGCAGTAGGCCCCCAGACCCAGGACAGGGAATACATTGAGCTGGACCATTGTACTCCAGAGCTTAGATCCCCGCAAAGCCACCAAAGCCTTCCACACATGGATCACCTCCCCTACACTGAGTGAGGCTGGGGGTGGATTAGATGGAGCAAATAAATATTCATGGTCTATAGGCAAATAAGTAGAACAGAGGTGTTCTGGTTTTCCTGTGTTATCTTCACCTTTGTGAAAATGTGACTTCTCTAAGATTCTGGATATCCTTATGGTAATAAGATCAGGAAACTCACGAGGTTATAGAGCCACATCAGCCAAGAGTGATGCCAAAGATGATCTTTGCAAAGTCGGCAAAGAGAAGGATAAGGTGTGCCAGCTAGCAAGTATACTCATTAACAGTGGTCCTCAAAATTCTGATTGAGCAGGTTTTTTGCTGGCAGGCACATGGGTATGGGACACAATTCACATCAGGGCAGCCCCAGCACTGTGACTCTATCAGTAGCATGAGACACTGACACCAAGGAGGTGAACCTGGGTCACCTTAGTGAGGAAACTGGGGAGCCACTGGTGAACAGTGCAAATAACCTGCAGTTGTGGGAGAATACAACATTCTTGCACCTCCTGAACGTGAAAATATGTTTGAAAAACCTGTGCAAAAGAACCACTGAGGGAAGGGGGGAAAAAAAACAAAAAAGCAACAATCCATATCTAAAGGTTTCCAGTAGGTTTTCTAGCAGGAGGAAATTATTGGATTGGCTATTAGCACGGGGCCCATTTCTTCCAGAATTTATTTGGTAGGATGCATATTGAGGCTTCATTACTCCACCTCAGTATTTTTTTGAGCTGTGGGTGTTCTGCATGATTAACAAAGACAAATATCATATTTTACCAAGGTTTATTCCACTCTAGGCAATTGGATTTAGTCCATAACAGAGAAAATCAAATATAGGATTAGGAAATGCCATTTTTTTCTCAAATACAAGCTTGTCAACCTATGGAATTTGTGTAAAAATATATTTAAATGGATATTTGTAGGATGTTTGAACACAGAATAGCATTTTTCCTTTTTTTTTAAATTAAATTTATTACTTCTCAGAGTAAGTAGCTAATAGAGTTGGCAGAAGACATGGAGTGCACACAAAGTCATTGAACTGTGTAATAAAGACACCTTGGTCACTACCACACCTTTATGAATGTTACTTTATTTTTGATCTTTTAAGGACACTCAGGGTTGCACCTCTCAATAGCTGGACATTGACCCGGGATGTTATTGAGGGGCAATGACAGGGACAGGGCCTCTCAGAAAGATGACAGGTGATTTTCATATCATTTATTGCCTATGGTTGAAGTCAGATTTTCTCTAAAACTGAAAATACATGCAGATTTAGAAAATTACATCATAAATGTGCAAGACCTTGGTGTCCATAGTCTGCAGATTATGAAATTTGTCTTACCAAAACATTACTGAACATGAAAAGCATCTAAAATTTGAAAGCATCCAATTTATGTTACATTGTACTATGTTACATTGTATGTTGTCTAAGACTGTTTCTGGGCATACCCTGATTTTCCTTTTGGCGTGCCACACACATAGTACCAACAAAGATAAAAATTAAGATTTTTTTTGGCTAATATCTCCCAAGCTTCACAGAACATTTCTTGGACTGTCATCTGATGTAAGGCAGATGCAACAGAGCCATTTTTATGTCCTACTCTGTGCCATGACCCAGCATTTCAGAAGGATGTGTGGTACATCCATTCCTCCCCTTCTGTGCAAACACATTACAAAACACTAGTTGGCATGAAAATCTTGATATTACCTGCTGTTGGGTAGAAATGCTTTCTTTGCTTCTGGTTGAAATGGTTTACCTATGGAAAGAAAAATATTTTTACAATTTATGGGGCCGAATATGGTTACTTGCTTTTAAGGAGGGCATCATTTGTTGTAGTCAACTAGTAAAAGACAGCCACTCTAACAAGAAGTCAGTTCTGCACATTGACCCTGCAGTCATTCACCATTCTGTTCTGCTTGGTGGCAGCTTTCATACCAGACACAGGTGGATTTTACCCTTTATCCAGAGTTTGATAACACTTTGTGGGGCACAGGCTCTTTGAAGACGAGATGAGGGCTAAGTTTAAATTTCATCAAGATCAAGAGGAAAAGAAGCAAGTTTAACCCTCCAGATCCTGTTCAAGTTTGCTCACAAAAAGGCTATGGAATAAAAGGGATTGGAAAGAGGTGTGGGCAGCACCATCTGTTCCTGGTTTTTAAAATTAAAAAGGGAGATTCCCTGCTGTAGGCGCCAAGAAAAGGATGTGAGCATCTACTTTACAGAAGGGATTTAATTTTGTCACTCTTAATGGAGAAGGGATTCCATTTGGCTCTGCACAATTCAAACCCCAGCCCTGACTTGCCATCAGTCCAGCCCAAGTGTCTCCCTGGCTGAAGGTGCTGAATTCAGCTTGGCAGTGCCACCATTCCCTGTGAGACACGTCCCTCTCCCAACACTAAGGAAGAGCCCTGTGCTGCAGGAAGATCTGCAATGCCTCCCGCAGCTCTGCTTTGTTCAGCACTGGGCACTGTGATGCCCAGCATGGCCATGCCCTCTGCACCTGCTGGGGTGCCACTCAAAGCCTGGGTTTTTGGGAGCCACTGGCTGCTGCCATTGCAGAGGAGCTGCTGCACAGTGCACAAGGCTGAGCTGTGGTCACACACAGCCCCTGCTGCTGCTCCCTGGCTGTCCCAGTCAGCAGGGACCTCCTGCTTGTCCTCCCTGAGGTGACACTCTCACGCCTGTCACTCCACAGGTCTCAGGACCAAGTCTCCATCAGGTGCTTAGGACCAGTTGTGGTTTGTTTTTCAGACATTCCCCTGTTGATGTAAACATCTGCTGCCCTCGGTTGTGACAGCAGAAAAGCAGCTGTTACCACCCAACCACATAAATTGTCAACATTTCAGCTGCCTGCGCCTCTACCTGTTGTAAAATAATGGCAAGAGCTGCAGAAAATTTTTGCTATCATATGCCAACTACTGCTCTGCTGTACTGTTCCCATGTTTCCCTCTGCCCACTTCAAGAGGCTGAAGAGATAGAGAGAACTGTCTGCCCCCAATGACAGCAGTGATAACAATCATTATTACACCCACAATGACAAAAAAAAATGGAGATTTTCATAGAAAGCTGCTGCCTGCCATGTAAATTAGTTACTCACTATTCACCAATTTTGTTAGTTAACAAATGCTCAGTGTTTCATTAGTTCCCTTGACAGCTGCTCCAGGGAAAAAAATTCCTTTGAGACTGACACAATGAAGCTGGCATTTCTGCTCATTCTGCATATGCTACCAAAGGGCTTAAAACCCCCCAAATTCCTGACAGAATAAGTCTTAAAGTCCTGGCTTTTGTCAGAAGAGAGGAAAAATACTACAAAAAGAGGGTCAGGAACGGTCAACCTCTATCTTTAGCAGTCCTTAGTTATCAGCAGTAGTCATGTTCTCTAGAAGTTAGAACACATTTTACTGTGTATCACAGTATCATTGTAAGTTTTATTTAAATTTCCACTAATAAAAGAAACAAGCACAGCTTCCAAGAGGGAGGAGAGGGAGCTTGACTTTCACACATGACACTATATCACATTTTTAAAAAACATGACAATCTGCTCCCTCTCCTGATATCTAACAAGCAGCACAAAATCACAGGCTAGTTCAAACTACTTGCATAATATGATATTAACTCTTAGAGTTCCACTATTGAGATGCAATATTCTCTCTTACAAATACATCATTTTTCCCTACACTTTTAATTTTTTACCTCTAGGACTCGAAGAAATTAATCAGTTATTATTGATCTATTAGTTTATTTTCACTACATTTTCCCCTTCAATGACATTGTTTTTATTTTATGATTTCTCTATGAGTAAAAAAAAGCCCTTAACCATATTAAAACCTAAAAAACTTGGCATTTTTTACAATTATGCTTCCCTTGATTTATATGAAACAATATTTTATTTTCAGTCAAATATCATTAGTAGAAATAGCTATCATGCACATCTTTCTGAGCTGAACTAATAATGGCAAACTTTCTGCACACATACCTTTAACCTGCTGGTATTCAGATCAGCAGCCTTGCAATGCATTGGTTTGAGAAGTAAACAAAATTATGAAGATAGGCATTTTTATATTAAAAAATATCCTCCCAGTATTCTAGGTTACCACTTTCATGTTACAATCCCTGGTGTTAAAGAGCCATCTTCTATATTTGACCTCTTTCAAGGATATAGCATGAGAAAGAGAAGTTATGTATTTACTGAGAGTAAAGGAGATATACATATGTTGTATACTCTAACCTAAAAATCTGATACAAGTACTTCTGGAGGCAGCATGAGACTTTCAGTTGACTTGATGGCAACTGTCTTAACGGTAACTCAAAACCCTCAGCCTTTAGTAGCCACTGATGTCATTACCAGGGCTGAAGTTTCATGTATTTTTTTTACTATATATGGCAATAAATGTTTCAGCTAGTCGATATTCTCTATATTAAGCTATGACTAAATGACCCAACTTAAAATTTTATCTTCTCTCAGCAGAATGAGGGTAGATGCCAGTGTTCATTTACATGGCAGTCATGAGATTAATTTGACTTACCTAAATTTTTTTAAAGCCTGAATTGAAAACAAATCTGTCAGACAAGTTATTAAATAAAATCACAATCACAGATTATGTGAAAGAAAGACCACCAGTTTTATATTGCCTTTCCTCCATTCTTTTGCAAGAACATGATAGGTGGAGAAAGGATAAGTAGACTGGCTATAGAACATGACCTGGACATGAGCTAAAGACAGGATATTTGAAGGCTTGCAGAGTAAAAGTGAAATTCATGTGGGCTTTATGTAGTGATAAATTTTAAAATTTTAGACTACTCTTTCTAGAGATTCAGATGACATACCCCCTTTCTTAAATTTATGATTAACAAAACTACAGGGAAAATTGACAATGCTGGAGAGAGAAATTCGTCTCTTATTATGCTGTAGACTATGCCTGTACACAAAAATGGAGCTGTGATTGCAAAAGAGTGCAGCATTCTCATGTTAACTTGATTCTTACTATTAAAACACAAAGAAAGTAGGCAGTTAAGGAGAGATTCCTTGAATTCTTGTACCAAAAGCTTAAATTTATGCTTCCAGTTTAATGCCACCTACATTAGTTAAAGTAAAGCTATTCTGTGTAGACACAAGCTGAACCTCTGCAAAATGGAAACTGAAGAACACTAAGTTTGCATAGATTTTTTTTTTATTATGGCAGCAGACAAAGTGGAAAGGTACAAGGAGGATCCTCAGAGTTAGTTCTAAGATTTTCTGCTTATGTTCATACTGTACCATGCCAGTTACAGAGCCTGGACAGCAGCAAGTGGAAATGTTACTGTCCACCTGGTGGCATTCCCATTAGAGATGTGCTTCTCACTTGCTTTTAAGTTATGATTAGACATTATCAGATGAGTAAAGCTGAATTAAGAGAAATTAAAGAGGACAAGGTAGTCATAAAAATAAGGGAATTTGGAAATTTGGGAAAACTAACACAGAGGTATATATAAAGTTTCACTAAAAACACAAAAACAGGAGAAGTACTACTAGTAATAATCAAAAAAAGGGGAAAAAAAAGGATGACCAAAATAGGTGAACTCTACAGATATGGAGATTGATGGACAGAGGCATAAGGAGGATATAACAATCCACAAACACAACTTAGTGGTAAAGTGGGTGTCAATGAAATTCAGAAACAAATGTTCAGCAAGTGGAATTTGTTGTCTTGCTCCATGGTGAATGCTCCAGAGTTCATATGTTGACTGACAGTTATGTCACAAAGCATGTGAAGAAGAAATTACAAAGTGATTGCTGGGGACACTGATGAAGAGGGAAGCCACCTGCATGAACTGGAAATGAGAGAAACTCCAAAGGAAAGCAATAGGAATGAGGGGACATCTGGAAATCTACTGCCAAGGAGCAATCGAAGGACTAGCATTATTTTGTAGAAAGGTTGGTAGGGTGGCTTTTCAAGTGTGTGCAAACATGAAAATGAGAAAAAAGTCACAGAAGAAGGGTAACACACTATTTTCCATGTGTATTGGGTTAATAGCCAGAGGAAGCATTTTTGGCTCTTAAACAGTTTCTGTTTGCTCATGAGGAAGTTAGTTCATCTGCCCATATCTATGAAATGAGGAATGTGTCATTTACCTCATTCACACAATAGATGGGAGAAGGTTATCAAACTTATGCACATTCCCAACTAGTGTGAGACCAACAGAAATGGCAAAACACACCCAAGGTGTTATTGTGCTGCACATAAAAAGCACATGGCCATTGCTGGAAGAGTGATCTTGGACTAATACAGACACAGCTATGGGAACAGTTTGCACATAAAACCCCTGAACTGTAGACCTTACAATATTAATGCAAATCTGCGTGCTGGTTTCCTGTGCTTAAGAATTTATATTCATGAATATGTAAATTTCATTAAGAACTATTCAGACCCCGGTGTCTGGGGGCGGGGAGGGGAGGAGAGAAGAGCATCACGTGTAAGGCTGCCAGCTGCCCTGCAGTGTGCACGGAGATGAGATGAGGTCACTGAGTATTTACACATGGAGAAAAAAAATGGACAAAATACTGGATCAGCAGGTGATAAAAGGACACAAAGAAAATCAGGATAACAGCACTAGAATCACTGTACATGTGTCAATATCAAAGTGCACCTGCAGAGAAAAAGCCAAAATATTTATCCTGAATTAAACCCAACTGGAGTAAGGGTTACACAAAACAGTGAAATCTGTTCTTTTCAAAGGAGATTTTTAAAATAATAACTTCATGTGCAAATCACAAAAGGGTCTCCTCCCTTGTGTGGTCGAGCTATTACTGTAAAGCTGCTCTCCTCAATTCAGGATTAAAATTCCTTTTATCTTTGCCTAGATCTCATCTGCAGTATATTTAACAGAATCAGACATTGAAAGTGACTCACTAACAATTAGGCTTCTGCTTTTGAACAGAGAGCTCTTTGAATGTGCATGCAGTAGGAATGTTTTGGGGATGTTCTTTCTTGCAAGATGAAATTTTTAAAAAGATATGTTTCTCTAAAAGAAAAGGCACAAAAATCATTCAGTGGTAGAAAAAGATGTTTAAATTTCAACTGTACAGAGGGATGATAATGTTCACTACAGAATGTCAAAAGCAGCATCACTGAAAAATTAGATAGGAACAGTGAATTGTATGCAACCTAATTATATTAAAAATGTTACAAAAATTCAGAGGCTTAACAGCTGTTCCATATCTGAGCTGTGATAAACAGAGGCTCAGCAGTCTCTGCCCAAGCCATTCAAGCACCAGACAAAATTCAAAGCTGCTTCAGATGTTCATAGGTTAAAACACCAAAAAAGTACAAAATCCAGAGCCACTTGGCTATTCTTCCCAACAAGGTTAAATGCGCAGTAAAAAAGAAAGTGCTTATGCCCTTTCTCTGATTCTCCACTTCTCATGAGCAAAACCATCTCCTCTTGTACCCAGAGAGTTGTGCTGGTGCCTGCCACAGACACTGAGCATAAAGCAGCACCACAAGCAGCTACCCTGGGACTTAAAGCAGCAGAAAGGGAAGAGTCAGCCTGGCCCATCCTGACCAGGACAGCCTTATCCCCCAAGCCAGTGCTGCTGTAAAGATTTTCTATGTAGGTACCCAGCCATATGGGGAGAAACTGAGGCACAGTGGTGCTCCTGAATATTTCCCAAAAGTACTCAAAATTTTATCATGCTAAGAGTAAAGAGGTGCTCATAAAAAAGTTTCCAAATCTTCCATGGAAAAAAAAGAACAAACAACATTTTCCTCTAGCCTTGCGGTAAACTCAGCTAAGTAGAAAATTACAAGAGGATTATGTGTTGCAGTATTTCAGCTCCCCAGCTTCCTAAGGAAAATACCAATACCTGCAAATATGTGTGAGTAAGAAAAATGTGGGAACACTGGAGACCAGAACTTCCTGACCTGAGTTCAGGTGTGACTGAGCTTGCAAGGCAGTATCCTATTAGACTCAGAGCTTGGAGAGATTATTCTCCAGTTCTCCCAAGGGAGATTGGTTCCCTAATTAACACAGCTTACACATCCCCAGGAATCTAGATGATGACAGAAATCCAGAAATTATTACTCAGGGCTCCTGTACTGAATTATTATAAGTGCTCTAGGAAGAATTTTTTTTTGTTACTGACGTTACAGATTTGATCCTATACAATTTCTTAACATAAGGGAAAAATATAGGGTCCATGACTAATAAAATAGGATTCAGACTCATATTCTTTTTCCTTTGGAACTTTATCTATAGCCGTAGTCCAACTGAGCATCTACTTACCTTTCCAACTGTGTCTTGAAACAGCTCCTTCTTCTTTACTGATTTATATACATAAATTTCTCTGTTTTTCCCACTTCCTATCCATCTAACCTATACCTTCTTCTTTGAACTGAAAGCACATGGGAAAGAAAAGAGTTTATCTTTCACAAATATATTTTGATGTCTAAGAAACAGTTATATTCGTTTTCTGTAGCTTTTGGTAAATACAGTGCCCAACTAAAAATTACACTGTTCTTAATTTTACCACTGACAGATTTTTACAACTTGCAAAAGCAAGTTTAATCTTGACTAAATAGAGTGTCTTCAAGTATAGATGAGATGCAATCAACTACGACTGGCTGACTGATTAGGTGAGAAAAAAGAGGGAGGGGAGAGGCTGGCTCACTTTGAATCTTTTCCTTTTATTGAGAGTACTTTCCATACTGTATAAACACCTAACTTTTCAGAGACATTAGAAATCAGAAAATAGAAATCAACCCCCTACTCAACATAAATTCAGCCCAGACTTGTAATAAACATAATAGGTAGTTAAAAGAAGTTTAAGTCTCAAGTTTATGTACAGAGCAAGTGTTCTTTGGAACTAAGTTTCCAACAACCTAACCACAAAAAACTGTCAATTTCAGCATCCTTTCGTGATGACAACCTTCAGCTTACCTATAATTTATATAGATCAGAAACAACCATAATGCTTTTTTCCAGGCATCATTCATTCTTCATCATGCATTACTTGCCTCCCACCCTGGGAACAGGATGACAAAGACAGTAGTGAGTGAAATAACTAATGAAATAAATGAAATAACTAATGAAATAACTCTTGCTGCCCCTCTTATCTTTCTCCTATATTGCTTTGGCAAAGCTACTGTCTCTCAAGTGTGGTCCATGGCAATCACCACCTCACAAACAGAAATCAGAGGCTGCCAGTGCCCACTGCAGCACCTGGACAAGTCCTAAACAAATTGCTAAGCCATAGCCCAACAGAGTGCTCCTCAGTGCCAGCCAGCAAAGCACTGAACTGCAGCCTGAAGCTCCTTCACACAGTAACCCCTCCATCCTGCAGGTGATGGAAGCTGATTTCACACCTCCTGCAATGGCATAACTGAGATTAAAGCACACAGTTCCTGGCTGATTCTTGCATATGAGAAGAAACAATCACCATGGACTCATGACTGGTTTAGGACAACCATCCCCGCTCAAGGCTCTGAGGGATATTATGGCATAGTTTCTATATCTCTCATAAGACTGTTGCAACTCTATGAGGAGAAATGTGGCTTTTGCAAACTTAGAAGAGACTCAATCTATGCAGAGAAAGCACAGGACTTACAATGCACTTCAGCTATAAGCACACATTCTCAAGCAGGAAGGAAGCTCTCCTGTGTAAGGAAGAAAATATGCTTACCACAAAATTTTCCTATTAATAAATATGTATTTCAAAAATCAAAAGTCTGCTCCAGCTTAGACAAATATTTCTGGTGTTTCCACACAAAATGGTAGTCTTATTGTTCCAGAGACGCTTTAGTCATTGTTTGGAAACATTTCTGAGCAAATCTGCAAAGTGGTGAATAGGATGAGTGTATTATCCAAAGCATCTTCATGGCCAAAAGGGAAATTCCAGTCTTTCCCTAATACTGTTTCAAGTGATCTCAAGATTTGCCTAGACACTGCAGGAAAGTAATGTCTTTTGACTTCTGCACGCCCCCTAGGAAATTTGCTGTGCCACAGACAAGAGGTGCTTTTTTCTGGTGAGCATTTTATGTGTCAAATCACAGATACAGCCAGACAGTTGATAGTGCAGCACTTTAAAAGCACATTTTTCCAATCTCTTAAAATATGCATTAATTAGTTATTATTAGTATAATTAATTGGATAATTAGAGTATATTACAGACTGTTATCATTTTCGATGATGGTTAGTAGCAACATCACATTGTTTTATTCTTTTAAATTACTCTTCTTACTGTTTCTCAACTGCATGGTGCCCTTAGACATTGCATGAATAAAGGGGAAAGCATAAACTGTTGTTACTCCAGAAGCAGCCCTCAGAGGCACCACCACTCAGAAAACCCTCATGCTGCCCCTGCAAAAGACTGCTGGAAGCCGGGAAGATGCCTGGGGCACCAAAAATGAAAGCCAATTGGTTTGGACTGGGGTAGACAACGGAAAAGGATGTGTTTATTCCTCCTTTAAGTCTCTCTGGATATTTGCTCATAAGCATCTCTGTGATTCCCTCCAACTGAGCAGAATTTTCCATGCTATCTGGCTGCGGAGTTTCAAGGAAGAAAGTTGACTCCTCCATCCCTCCTGCAAAGCTGAGCTAGGCACAGGACACACCAGCCCCAAATTAGCTAGTTTTTATTATTATTAAGAAGAGCTTCCCTTTTCCAGAGGGAATACTGGCAGTGAGAACTGTATCATGAGTCATATTTGTAGGGAGGCTGATATAGCAGCACAGCAGTGAGTCACACCTGCTGGGACCCCTCCTGGTGAGGGACAGAGCAGTGGCATCAGACACAGGAGGGCAGCTACAGGCACAGACTGCATCCTGCTCCTCTGCCTGAAGTTCAGGCTACATTATTTTTATGTAAGTTTTCTTCACAGAGTTTACAGATGACATCTGAAGTAAAAGTCACATTTCACAACTGAAAGAAATTTCTAGGTGGTTTCCTGAATTCTTAAAAGAATTGCCTGAATCTCTCAAAATAAATTACAGACATAACTATGAAATATCCACAGGTCCAGAACAGAAAAGCAAAGGCATCCCAAAATTAGACTTACCTCTATCCCACTGCATCAGTAAAAGTGAATAGCTTACAAACTAATTTGCAGCCTTACTGTTCCAGGATTCCATAGATTTCTCTATATGGTAAAAAAACTTATCAGAAAACTTTTTTTCTTTTTCAAAAAAGTTTTGGTTGTATGTGAGTTTAATAAGTAATATAAAATGGGCAGACAGGTGACCTTGAGTCAAGGTCCTCTGAGAGAAGTTGTAACAGTGGTATATAGGACGAAAAATTGTTCTCAGTGTATGAGAAGGTACAAATAATTTACAAGAAAATTAGGCATTTGGAGCCACTGTGAATAGAACCCGCTGGGATTGATTCAGGTGGATCTAGCTAACCCAGTAGCTTATTAGCAATAACAAGAATTCACAGAAATATAAAAAAAGTATCATTACTAAAAGCAAATGACCTGTGGAAACAGAAAGATTAATCAATAAGACTGATTCCCAAATAAAAGTCAGTGGTCTTTATGTGGGCTCTTTCTCATCTTTTCTGCCCATTTGAGTTCCTGATAAATTAAAATTGTTACCTCAAAAAAATAGGTCTCATACCTGCAGTGTCCAGAAGCGTCCCAGAGCTCTCCTGAATTTAGTGGTGTTTCAAAGACCCTGAAGGTAAAAAAAAAAAAAAAAAAAAAAAAAAAAAAAAAAAAAAAAAAGTGAAGAAAAAAAATCTAAAACTGAACTGGAGCATGATTCTGAGAAAAGTCTGATAGAAGGGCTCAGAGCACCCCATACAGTCCCTGATAGGAGCAGGTTGAAGAGGTGTTTTTATGTAGGACTTCATCCTCGTTTCAGAAGCCAAGGACAGTCAGCAACATCATTAAAAAAATGTAAGCAGAGCAACAACCCAAGCCAATGTCAGGTATTTTCCATACCATCTTGTGCAATAAGCATAGGACCAACTTCAATCTAAAATCCAGTGTGTTGTAGCTATATCACTGGCCATTTGGACAGCATTTTCAGATCAGCTAGATTTCCTGCTTGATCTTCTCCACCAGTGATATAGGGGCAGATGAAAGTCCAAGATCCAGATCAAATACAACCACTGGGCTAACAGCAGCCAAGGACTTGGTTTCAGAGCACTATGTAATATTTCCTGGCTTTTAGCCAAGAGCATTTTAGTCAATGATGTTAGAGAAACTCAGTATTTTCTATCTGGTTCTCTGTTCTGACAGATTTTACTTGTGTTTGCAGTATTGATGATACATCACACACTTGTACCATGACACCCCAATGGTGGTCACTTAAATCACTGTTAGATCTCACAGAAGATTATTTCTCTCTGAGTGGGGCATTGACATTTCCTTGTTAAAGACTCTCACCCTTAGGGGAGTTTCTGTCACCAGAGCTATTAACAGAGATCTGGATCTAAATACTGTGCTGCATTACCTGCATCCAGATGGCATAAAAATGGAAATTCCTATAAGATTGAGACTTGACCTTTGGATGAAAACCATTTTTTCTTTGGTTACTGCCTGAGGTACTCTGAGCTGTTTCTCTTCAAGCATAAAAGCAAAATGGTGACTTATGATTAACATAAGACAAAAAGAGCTTGCCCACAACTTTATGACAGAGGAAGTCAATTTCTTTGCCATTATTACATTAAATCATGATGTTACTACCTACTCACCCTTTCATGGGTAACACAGAGCTGGGTGTTACTCCTGCACTCCAGGTGCATCTTCCTCTCCCTAAATTTTTATTTTACATATAAATAAATAAATAAATAAATAAATAAATAAATGTGTCTGTGTGTGAATATATATATGTGTGATTAATGAATATTTTATGTGGCACATGCTGTATATTCTAGAGTTCTGAAATGCATATGCTGTAGTAAAGATAATCCCTTTTCAGTGAAATATTTTATCTTTGATTTACAGGTAATGGTTCTGTTACATATTTAAAACAATTTGCTAGGGAGATAAAACTCATCCTTCTTTGAAACTACAGCAGAAAGCATATGTGTCACTTCATTACTACTTCAATACTCTTTTCTGAGGGCTAACCAGCAGCAGAGGTATTACAGCAGTTTTCTGCACGGAGTAGAATTGACAAGGACCTCTTATGAATGCAGGTATGCCTTTCTTGTAATCCCCAGCCTTGCTGTCTCAGGCTGTGCTTTAATTTCCCAGGTGGGCTGAGTTGCAAGTGAATTTGGTTTGAAGGAATGACTAAGAGAATGTAAATATGAATAAGGTTGTATTCTTTTAGTAAGTGGAGCCATCTGTTGCCACATCTAGAAAAATACTGTCTGCATGGAAGTTACTGTTGATGATGTTACAAAACAGTCTCATCCACTTCTTCGGTCACATACAATGTTATAAATTTAATATGTCAGTTGTCTGGATTGAATTGATAGCAGGGATAGGATTTTTTTTAATAAAGAGGGGCATCCTTACATGTTGCTGCACATCAGGAACTTCTTCCCACAGAAATTCTTACAAGCCTTTTCATAGGTTCCAGCAGCTGTTCAGTCCAAATTAGGGTACAATATTTTATTGCATTATGGGGAAATCTTCTATCAAGTGTATTCAATAAGAGTTAGCCTTGCAAGCAACCAGCAAGGCCAGTCTTATGCAGATGTTGGCACTGCTGCTGCTCAAAGTTATGAATATGTCATTACTCACATCTGCAGGCACCATCCGAGACTCAGTATTGCACCACTGTACAAGAGCAGTCAAAAAAGGCCTGAAGGTATTGCTCAAGATAAATCTTCCAACAATTTCAATGCATTTCTTTTTTTTTTTTGGGGGGGCAGGGGGTGGTTAAGAATGACCCTTTGACTATTTGTTTTTTTTTTTTTAATTTATCCGTATCAAAATAATTAAGAATCTGTCAAAATTCTGAAAGCCTACTCTTATAATAAAATATTTAATTTTGCCTAGTCGGATAAAATGTGAATGCTTTAATATTTTATTGGTCATAGACCTGGAGTCAAATATCATAACTAAAGAAATGCAAGTATTTTTAATACTGCAAATACCTTGCACAAGTAACAGTTTAAAGTCTTAATAATAACGACTGTATGATTAAATTACTTTCTTTTTCTTTTGCAGCCATTAAAAGTCTCCATTTATTAAAGAAAATTCAAATATCGAAAATACGGCCTGTCATATCTGAACTAATTACACAGTTCATGCTTGATGTTTTCTATCCATTTGATTCATTTAGGCTCAAGTCAATTAGAACTCAGTTAATTCTCCTGAACATCATCTTCTATTTGGTATCACCAGGACCACATAACTGTGATTATCTAGTGGTAAAAACAATTTTTTGATTAATCATTGCAGAGAAGAGAAACAAATTCAAATGTAAGTTGTTTTCTGACACTCCTTCATTTTATTGAAGAGAAGCATGTGAAGTCAATTAAATGTATTTAGGCCATTTATCTAGTTAATGTGATTTTCAAAGATCATTTGGTGTATGTGATAATATATAATCAATATAGCCTGCAAGAGCCAGTTGAAGCTCTGTACAACACAATTGAGGAGGTCACAGGGAAATGCAAGTGTTTATGTGATTTAGTTTGGCTTTTAATGATGTACATCTGTACATCAGCACACTTATCTTGAAGCCAGCTTCTCCAGAAAATGTTGTTTTCAGAGCACTGAAAATAATATCAACGCCTTCTGTTAGATTGAGCAGTAACTGTGTTACTGTTGAATTGTGTTCAAACTGCAACAGTTTGAAAAAAAATGGAAAGAAATTCTTGTCTCCTCTCTTAGAATAGGGAATGATGGTATTAAGAGGGCTTATGTGAACTCTTTGAATCTTGCATGAAGAGTTAATAAAAAATCTGAAATTTGCTATCAAGCTTAAGAGTACGTTGTCTACTAAGTGATTCTTGCAAGAGCTAGTCAGTTCTTCCCATTAGGGCTGCAATTTTACAAGGGGTTACTTATCTGACCTATTTAAACACATCAGTCTTGTTCTTTTCCTCTTCTTTATTTTCATGGCATCATTTTAGAGCTTCACACTCCCTCACTGCTCAAAAATCTTTTGTGCCTTTTGTGAAGCCAAGTTTTTGGTGGAACAGAAATTTGTCAGAAATTAAGGACCTGTCAGGTTACAAATCCGGACAACACATTCTTCTGGACCATATTAAATAAAGACATTTGCCAAAAAGGTGAAGGAGACTAATGTAGTGTCAAGCTCATTAATGTTGGACTAGCACTGAAGATGGATATTGCCATGTTCAACCTTGTATTAGCAGCATCCATTATTCAATAAATTATTAAATTAAAAGACAGATGGTAACAATGGGTGTATGTCCTCATTTAATTAATTGATGAGAAGGAACTGAACTTATGGTCATCTTATGTCTATAGATTTAATAATTTATAGAATAATAATTTATCGATTGCCCACTATTTCTACAGGAGATAGAATTCTATTTCAATAACCATCCATTCTTGTCGGAAGCTGTTATTACCAGGCTCTCTGGTGGCTGTACATGAACTAATTGCAAGATGGACTAATCCTCCTGCAGCTTCATTCTAAATGCTAGGACTGGAAGGCATTAAAAAAAAAAAAAATCCCTCCAAAACCTCTCAGTACTTAAATGGCCTTACAGCAGCACAGTCACAAAATTGACCTCTAAAAAAATGAATGGATATAAGGAGTAAACGGTGTTATGTTTCATTAGTTTGAACAGAACTCATTTGGCTCTTGTTGATTAATTGAGTTTTTCTAATTGAATAAAGTGCAGATTTTTAAAAACTATATTTTTGATAGGCATTATCACAAGTGGAATAAAAGCTCTTTTCTAATTAAAAATATTCTTTTTATACTTGATCCTGTGGCTTACATTGCAATACATTTTGATATGGCATCAAATATGCAAAATGGGAAATACTCACTGCAATTATTCATATATAATAGCCATTTTCCTACTTCTGAATTTTATTATTCAAGTTATGATAGGTTGTCTGAAGACAAATGACACCTTTCTTGTCTTTCACTTTACAGAACAGTCTGAAAAGCTAGGTAAAATTTACAATGTTTTTGATTTAATTACACATTTTGCCTGTACTATTTTGGGCTGTGTAACGTGATAAGATTTTGCTGGTTGCCAGTTTCAGATTACTGTGAATCTGGAGGGACAAAACAAGCTGGAGGACTGAATGAAAAAGTTGGATTTCTGTCCACGTGTACATTCCCTCCAGAAATAATATCACAGCAGCACTCTGAAGTGAAGTTTCCTCAGAAAAAGGATCTCAACTTTTTTTGAAACTTCAAAAATAAAAAAATTGCTCTTCCAAAGAAAGGAGGAAGGTTGAATTAGTGTCCTATGATATTTGGGAGTAGTTTATGCCTAACAAAAGAAGAGAAGCAAGGCATGGCCAAGGAATAATCCACAAGATACCATAGTTTAGACTGAGCCTTGCTATTATTCACCTTGAGATGGTTAATTAAAACTTTGGTGGATTTTATAACAAATTTAGGTCCTGGCTTAAGTAACTTGAAGTACATTCTTTTAGTAGGAAGGCTTGCTTAGGTGTTAAGCGATGTAAAGGCCAGTCAGAAAGCAGACAAGGATAGCAGAAGAAGCCTTATTATATTTCTCTTCACTGCAGCTAATTTCTGAACAGAAATGTTGCTCAGACTGAGTAACTACAGGTAACTCCACAAAAAAAAAAAAAAAGCAGTTAAAAGCTTAACAGTAGATCTGAAACTCTCCAGAAGCGTGGAAGGCAAGTGAAAAAGGCTTAAATATTGCTTCTCTCCTTGTCTTCGAGCAGTGGGTAAAAACAGAAAGGAAAAAGAAGTGGTGTTATTTCTGACAATAGTTGACTCTGAAGCTCTTGATGATTTTAGTAGTTTTCAGTTAACTTGAAGAAGAAGGAATATTGAAACTGTATTACAGAAATTTGAACTGCATTCCATGTAAAAGGAGACGTGAGAGATGGTTTCTAAATGAAAAATATTCTAAGTATAGAAACCTGTCTTACAATTTTACAGGTTTTAACAGAGTTTTTTGTAAGAAACTCAGCCTCTTTTGGGATGGATATAAGATAAAACCCCTGTGCTGGAAGCCCCAGAATCATGTTTTGGCACAGTCAAGTGAAATCAGGTTTGTAATAGTAGTAATTAAACTGAGTCAAAATATCTATAAGTCTACAAATAGTGACCAGTGGCAAAAAGGAGGAGCCAAAGCAATACTACACTTTTAGGATAAAAAAAACCAAACCAAACAAATAAAAAAACCCCACCATAAAACTGCAATAAGCTCAAAGAAGCAAAGAAATTGGTAAATAGAAGATGAAGAACCAATGAGGTGGCTGTTAATTTCAGGTCAAGAAAGGTTTCCAATGTAATTCATGAAACAAAAGTGTTTGTAAAAGCTGCAGGTAGGAAGCAATGACCATATAAAAGAGGAAGATGATCTGACCTCCATGAATCAGTAGGTGAACAAAGCAGAAAGATATAAAAGCACTTTCCCACTTCCCAAGACAAAACCAGAAGTTAATATAACCAGTACTTGGCCAAATGGGAACATGTCTTCCATCTCAGCAGGGAAGTTAAGTATTGCCAGGCAGGCTATCAAAAATACATGAGAATTTTAAGGCCCTATTTCCCATAAGTGGGAAGCCCTCTGCAGAAAAAGACAGAGATTGAAATGCCCAGTTTTCCAGGTTGCTAGGAGAATTCATTTATATTCAAAGTCACAAATAAGGGGAAAAGTAATTAAAATTTCAACCACTTGACAGTTTCCATCTCGGACTTTATCAACAATATTAGTGCTTTTTACCTACTACCTACTAGGTTTGATTATTTTGAGAGTCAGCTAATTTTTTTTGAAGGGTATACTGAAGAAAACATGCTAAGTTTAGAAAGATGTGAAATTAATTTACAAGTATTTTGTCTTATGCAAAAGGTTATCAACATGGGTACCTCCAGGAAAAAAATAATAAAATAAACTGGAAAATAAACCCTAAACAAACAAATAAAAAAAAAAAAAACAAGTGTGTGTAGATTGGCTGTTATGTTGACTGATAAAAAAACCCAACACCCACCCACCCCTATTTCTCCCAACTCCTTCATCCTCACAGGAAATAAATCAGCAAAACTAAGCAACAGACAAAAAGAATAAAAATGCTCAACAATCTACCCAAATAATTCCCTGGAGTAATATTGTCCCTCTCTGCAAAGAAGTAGATGCTACAGATAAAGAAATAATTGTGCATCTGAAATTCCCTTACACTGTTATTGCTACAACTTATCTCCACATCTGACCACAGGACATGCTTACATGGACATTAATTTACACAGAAGAAAGATTTAGACATGTCACCACAACTAGATGCTATTGCACATCTGAAGTATTGACAGAAAAGAGTTTCAATCTGTATTAGAGTTTTGCAAAAAGCCTGCAAAAGGCAAACTCTACCATATATTTGGGTCACACAACTGCAAAGCTATAATAAAGTGCAGTTTGGCCTCTGCTGATACTCTCTTCCCCAAAATGGATTGTGTTAGATGTTCACATCACAGTCCCTTAAGACATGAAACAGAAAATACCTTGGAAAAAAAATCCCAGTTGGGTTTGGGGTCCCAGAAATGGCCACAGCATTCTCAGCAGCTCTATAAAAAGCAATGGTCAGGAACACAAGTGGAAGTAAAAGAGAAAGCCTGTGGGAGTTTATGAGACTTTCATCACAGCTCTACAGTTAACAAAAAGGCATTTTTTCCAAATTCCAGTGGCAGACAAAAAAGGACAGAGAGATGACTTGTCCCAGGCAAACAAACAGCAACCACAGCAGGCTGGGCCAGCTGGGCCACGACACAGGACACCCAAAAATAATAGTCTTAATGCTTCTTAACAGTACTGTGGGTACTATTTTAAAAAAAGAACTCATGAGCCTGCTGAAGCACACAAAATCTCACAAAATAATCAAACTTTCATCATGAGTGTGATGAATACAGAGGATGCAAACATTAGAAATTCTGTATCATATTTGGCTGGGAAAGGATGACTCGCATTTTTAGGCATGTGCTAGTTAGAAAGGCTGATATGCAGACTCAGGTGACACCACAGTATATGATGAGAAAGTTGATCTGAATTTAACTGGAGAGGGGCACCAACAGAGCTTTGGGGTCTATTTCAGGAAAATAAAGTACTTCAATTTACCTTTGGTGAAGAAAACTTAGACCTGCTTAATAATAAATGATTACTCCTAATGACTTCAAATTATCTTAAACCAAAAATTAAATAATTTCTGGCTTGTGAATAGAAAAAGAAGCCTCTACTAAAAATATTTTACTGAACACAGAACCATGGACGTTCAAGTAGCAGGGTAACAGCACCTTTAGTGTTGGTTTCTCTGGGTGTAACAGCTGCAAATATATACAACAATTGCTAGAAGTGATTATTTTGACTTCCCTTTTCCTTCTTTTTTGGTGGTGGTGATGCCTTAAGTTTTAGTTTTCATATTTTCTAGATTCTGTACTGCAGTAGTATATATCTCTGAACTTCCTATAAAGTGTTAGCAAGTGCTCCTCACAGTTTAGTTAAATAAAACAATCCATTTCCAGCCTGGGAGCCAAGGACACTGTTGGATCTTTGGGCCCAAAAAGTGTAAACAACAATAAATTGAGGAGAGCAGCCTGGGAGGATGGGACTGCATAACCTGAAGCTGTAATTGTACAATTAACCCCAATATGTAAATGGACCAAAACTTATGAAAGTGTAAAATTTCGTGACCACTTGTCCATCTTGGCCAGGCTCTTGTACTACCCAAGGTGTATCCTTTGAAGGCCTTTTAATAAATAGCTACTTTTTTCCTTTAAAACTGTCTAGCCTCTGTTCTAGGTAGCCTCTCAAGGCATCAGTGGCTGCTGTTCTGAATGTCCATACCACTATTAAACATAAATATGAGGAGTCCCAAGAAAAATGAAACACACTCAGAACTGTTTAAAGCTCATTTAAATGAAGTGTTTAATACTCTAATTTTTCCCAACTTAAAACCTTCAGATTTAAGGCTGTCAGCAATAGCATGAAATAAGCATATGCAATTATGAAGTATTCAGAAATATTTTTAAAAGGAAAAAAACTAATACAAAACCCAGATTAGTTAACTTTCCTTGTAAGTAGTAGTGTGCATCCTGTATTATTAAGTATGCAATTACTGTGTAATGAGGCACAGCTGTAAAATATTTAAACTGTTTTTCAATAATTTTAGTTTGGTAAAACTACAAGATTTCTGACAATTCTAGCATTGTTAACATGATGAGGTAATTCTTCAACAATCATTTGGAAATGACTATCATACAATTATCAGAAGGTTTTTTTCTCTTCATGAAGAGAAGGGTAAAATTTCCGAGAGTGTCTGAACTTGTTAGAAGTATAAATTTTGTTTTGAAAGACAAGACATGCACAATGACTGCAATAAAAGGTGATTTTGAATGCTGGTCTTTGTACAAAACTGAAAGACAGAATTTCTCCACCATCTACACTGAATACGTTTGATCTACTCCTCAGACAAAGTCTAGCAGAAAACATGGACAACTTTTCCTAAACAAGAAATGTTTTTAACTGAAATTTTTCAAGCAGAGGTGGCATATAAATGACAGGTCACTAGATTTTTTTATATATATCTCAGCATTATAATTCTGTTTCTATTTTAAAAAAGCAAGCTGTGAAACAAAGACAATGCTTTATTCTTATATTCTGACTACACAAGCACATATAACACCATAAATTTCAGCCAGTACTGATCTTTTCCATAGTTAATAATTTCTTATCTTTCTTCTGTTACAATGACAATACTTAGAGTGTAGGTCTAAATCCTGTCTGAGACCTGTCTTCTTTCTCTAGCAAAGCCTATGTGGGAAAAGGAAACAGGTCTCGTTAGCTGAACTCTAGCTGTATGGTGTTCCCAGTCAGAATTTAGCTTCAGAGTTTAGAAAGCAAAGATTATAAAGGCAAAAAGTGTCAGTATGAAACTCAGAGATGTATAGTGAAGCCCACTCAGAACTAGAAGCACAAAGCTCCTCAGGTAAGGAGCCCACCTGCATGCCCAGTCATGCCATTGGCTTTCTTGGCCACCTGGGCTCATGTTTGCCCACTGCTGACCAGCACATCCAGGCCCTTTTCTGCCAGGCTTCTCTGGATTGCTGTAACCCAAGTGCAGTATCTTGTTGAACCCCACACCTCTGGCCTTGACCCATTGATCCAGCCAGTCCAGATCCCTTCTGCAGAGCCTTCCTGCCCTCCAGCAATTCAGTACTCCCACACAGCTGGGCACTGTCTGTGAACTGACCGAGGGTGCACTCAATCCTCTCATCCAGAGCATCCATAACAATCTCAAACAGGAATGATGCCAACACTGCATCAGCTGCATGCTGCAGTACACTTGCTTCATATGAAGGCTACAGAAGGGAGGCAGAAGGAGAAAAATCACATCTTCATGGCCCCTTCAGAAGCCTGGGGAAGACTGATACATACTCTTTGAAAGGATTAATATCTAGTCACTTCAGAAAATAAACCTTAGCTGCTCTGGAATAACCTGAAGATGGAGAAGACATTTGACAGGGAGTACTGTTGCCTTAAGTGTTAGATTTTATATTTTTCAGATCCTGTATGCATTAGTGTATAACTCTGAACTTCATATAGAGTGTTAGTAAGCTCTCTTCACAATTTGGTCAGACAAAACAATCCTTACAGGCCTGAGAACCAAGGTCATCATCACAACCTCAAGCTCTGAGAAGTATAAACAAAGGTGAATTGGGGAGGAGCAAACTGGGAAAATGTGACTTCGTTACCTGAAGCTGTAATTGGACAATTAACCTCTGATATACAAATAGAACAAACTTGCATCTGCCTGAAAAACTCGTGACTGTTGTCCATCTTGGGGTGCAGCCTCTGTGAGGCTTTTGTGCTGCCCAAGGTGTATCTATTGAAGGCCTTTAATAAATATCTGCTGTATTCTCTAACTCTGTCTAGCCTCTGTTCCAGGTAGCCAGTCCAAAGCATCAGTATCAGAGCACATCAGGAACATAACAAAGGTGATGAGTGAAAAGAATCCAATAGATTTCTTGTAAATACAGAACCTCTTAGAGGTAAAGGTCTCTGAGTAAAATATGAAACTTTTCTCAGTTTCCTTGCATTAATAATTCAAAATAAAGAACAGGTTTAGGACAAACACTCATTCTCCCCCCTACAAAGCAAATATATTCTGCATTTGCTACCTACAACACAAACAACATGGAGGTACTGTGAATCCTGGATGACCAAGCCACACAACCAGATGTAACATAGGGTGACTTGCTGTTGCCACAACCTGGAAAAAGCCTTTGTATAGAAAACCAAGATTAAGGAAAATTAGTCACCTCAGGGAAGTCACCCACAGAACAGTTTAAGACATTTCATGCCTGCTGCCATCATTCCACAAATAATTGTGAAAGATTAGCTACAGAATTGTCATTCTGTTTGCAGGTAAAGCTTTTAGGTTTTGGAGACACTAGGACCTGCACAATGTCTTATTTCCCAGCACTGTAACTATTACATTCAAATGACATATTGCTGCTCCTGGGAAATATGACTTGGAGGTATTTTATAGCTACATGTTCAGGCTAGCAACAAGTAAGCATTCGAGCCTTTGTTAGAGAGCAGTGGCACAAAAAACTGTGAGTAAAACTCTGAGATTTCATTTGGATGGGTATGGATATCAGTTCCTCAATGGACATGTGTACAGACTATTGTCTATATTGTCATATACTACATGTGTATGTATATACATCTAGACACAGAGTACCATCAAGATAACTGAATGAGAAAAACATATGAAGAAATAATTCTGAAATCCTTGAAGAAAGCCAGTCCTTACTCAGAGATATCATTCAGTCTCAAACCTTCACTTTCCACACTCCAGGCAATTGAGTCATAACTCCAGTTACTTGCAGTCTCACAGAAGAAGTTGAGAAGCAGGTGGTCAAATTTATAAAATATGATTTATCTATGTATCACACCCCCTTCTTCCTCTTCAGTATCCATCTTGCCCATCCTCCATGCTCTGTGACTTTGAAGAGACACTGAAGATACCAAACTAAGATTTAAGAATTTTCTCTTCTCTATTCTACTCATGGTATTTGAAGCTAACTTGAACCAGTTAGTGCAAAATCTTTTTACCTTGCATTAATATCAACAACACTAGTGACTGCTTCCTGGACCATGCCTGCACTACATCCTTAAAATGGTTTCACCTCATTCATGATGACAGAAACATTGCAACCTCACTAATGCAAGATGCTGTAATTAGCCACAAAGAGGAAGAGAGACTGAAGGTATTTATAGATCTGAGATTCATTTGGATTACCATTACCAAAAAGAGGAGAAATGTGAAGTTGACACAGGATTTTGCTGTTGCTCTTGTTACTGGGACCACTGCTCAAATAACTTGAAAATTGCTGCTGGTAGCTTGCAGTGAGCATTCAAGAATGACACTTCTGGGTTTTTTTTTTTTTTTTTTCATGAGAAATATACTTGCAGTGAAGAAAGAGATCTAAACACTAAGTGCAAGACCGAGTTTACAAGGGAAGTAAACTGGTAAAAATATCAGTCCTGCTCATCAATGGTTGGAAAATGATGGAGACAGGATCCTGAGGCAGTCAGAGTGCTGGCCTTTGGCAGCATTACAAGCAAAATGACAGCTAAAAGAACTTTGGAAAATTTCTCTTTTGCTGCTTATAACTCATACCAGAATACACGAAGTGCCAAAACCCAAACAAATGACCAGGAGGAAGGTCTTGGAATACATTGTTTCTGAGCACATGGCTACAATTTTTATGGTGCGGCGGAGACAATTCTGCACTCTTAGACAAATTGCTGGGTAGTCTGAGAAAGCTAGTCATAAAGAGAGACAAATCATTGCTAATGTTTAAACACATCCTAGCCCTTATATAAAATACACACAACAAAATCAACTCTAAGTGTTCCAGTATCAGTTCAATAAAGTTATCTTTTTCTTTCCAATCAGTTCTTTCCATAGCCACTGAGCTTCTAGGCTCAGTTTTACTCCAATTCAACATCTTCCTTTTTATACACTTCCATACCTATAATTGGCATGCTTTCAAGTTCCTAGTCTTTTCTTGAAGTAGAGGTTAATCTTCCTTAGAAGCTTAGCTTTTATTCTTGGAAGCTTGTCTTTTATTCCTGTTTAATTTTGCTACAGGAAGTTCTTTTGCATTTCACAAAAGTGTTTCATGAAACTGCTTTGGAAATCAAGTGGTGATGCTCAGAGCATATTACATTTGAACAACAGAAAAACCTCCATTAATATATATATATATTTGTTTTCCCCAGAAAAAATCTCAATTGTTTTTGGCTTTTAGGCTAGCAGTTTTCAAAATGTCAAAAATTTTTGCTGTCCTGTATTGATTTCATCTGGGTACTGGTAATTCTCTACCTAGTAGCTGCTGCAATCTGTAATGATGTGTTTTGGATTTAGAATGAAATTGATGTTGGTAACACACTGATGTTTCTAGATGATGCTAAATAGTGCTTACACTAAGTCAAAGCCTTTTCTGCTTCTCCCATGAACCCACCAGACAGTGAGTTGAGGGGAACAACAAGCTGGGAAAGGACACAGAGGGGACAGCTGGCCACAACTGGCCAAAGGGATATCCCACACCATGGGATTTTTTGCTCAGTATGTAAACTATGAGGAAAGCTGGATGAGGGGGGCACTGCTCGGGAACTGGCTGGGCATTAGTTTGCAGGGAATAAATAATTGCATTGTTCATCACTTATTTTCTATATTCTAATTCCATTATTATTATTATCATCATCATCATCATTATAATCTCTTCTTTTTCAGTCCTACTAAATTGTCTTTATCTCAATACAAGAATTTTACTTTTTTTTCCCCAGATTCTCTCACCCATCCCACCAGGGCTGTATGGTAATTAGCTCTGCTGGGTTAAACTATGACAATTGCTTCTTGCTACAGAAGCAGAGAAGAGATGATGCACACATGTCAAGGTAAAGCCTTACTGACATTTATAAACATAAACAGATGCAGCAGTACAGTACAAGCAGCTTTTGTAGCCCTTTTCCTTATATTGAGAAAATTCCACCTTATGAATGTAATAAATGTAATAAATTCATAAATGTCAGGGGTTCATTTAGTGAGCAGAAGATTGTTGCTCTGGTTTGCGGATCCCAGGCAAATTCATATTAACCATTCTGAAATTAAATAACACAGGAAAAGATATTAGTTTAAATTTAAGCCAGAGCTAAATTAATATAACTTGTTCTGAAATTTTTGAGTGTTAGCTGGATGAAAAAGAAATTCTCACATTTTGTTTCATGCTGGTGATCCTGGTTGTTAGATTTAGTAAGTGATTAGCAGTACAGAGTGTAAAAAGAGAACAGGAGTACAAATGCAAGTTTAAGGCATGCTACCTGATTAAGCCCTCAAACATTGTAGAAACAGGATGTCACCAAACAATCAGACTGGATGACCAGGCTGACTGAGAGGAAAATACCATTAATGTAAGAGAATTAAAAAAAAAAAAAAAAAAAGTCAAAATACTTGNAAAAAAAAAAAAAAAAAAGCTTTCTCATCTGCTGCAGACTAGATCTGCTTCTGGAGTGGTATTAATGGAATAGTAGAGAAGCAGACCTGAGCAATTTGGATGCTATTTGTGTAGCTGAATGGGAGACATCAAGCCTCTACAAATCAGTTCCCTGGGCAGCTTACAGACAGGAGAATTTTCACTTCACCCTCTACCTCCAGAAGGAGGGAGGCTGAACTATTCTTTTAGTACATAATAAAAGCAGAGACACTGACATGCCAAACACGTCCAAAGGCCTTAGCTGAGGTGATTACTGTAGCTAGCCTTTCACCCTTGCCTGGGCATAAAGAGTCTCAATGTGTGTAAGTTTAGTTATTAAACTGATAACTTGTAAAATGGTAGCTTATAAAAATTTGCAATGCAACATGGAAGATACTTTTATATATATTCACTTTCAATTGGATCTATTAAAGACATAGGTCTTAGAAACCTTTAAAATCTATTTAAAATCACATAAAATCTCTTACAAATGTATCACCTTTGCCCCTCTAATAAATAGTGCAAAGAATATAACATCCAGATGAATGGATGTAGAAACAGCTGACTGGTAAATTCACATCTGGTTTCTTGACTTTTTTTGTGTTGGGGGAGAAGGACAAAAAACCAAAAAAAATTCTGATTATCTGATAGAAGATAGACATGAGGTTGGAGTTCACAAGGCAAAAGTTCACAGATTTCTATTCTCTTTCACTACAGCTAAAAACATTAACATGATATTGGGTGTCTGAAAGATTTTTCTCTAAGAGTGTACAACCAGCACATACAATCAATATAAACTCAGGCTCCCTACATGTCTGGACCTGAGATGGCACTGGAAGATAGCCAGCCAATTTAGGAGTATACATTACAGGAATCCTGAAAAATAATTTTTAATGGGAAAGAGTTCCTTTGTAGAGCAAATGCAATGTAGACCAGCAAAATACAAGCATCTTATTTTCGTCTTTCTATACCTGCAGGTGCTATACAGCACACTGAGAAGGCAGGGAGGAAATGCTGAGGCGAAGTAAGAAACAAATGCAACCAAAATTGGTTGTGCTTCTGACAAACAGGCCTCTTCTCACCCCTGGAAAGCAGAAATGGTCTCAAACTCCACTGGAACTAAATCTAATGAGATCCATTATTCCATCTGAAACACAAAGCATGTGTTAGCACTAAATAATTCCTATGAAATCTGAACTATATAATTCATCCTATATGGCCTCCTTCCCTGGGGATTTTTATTTCATTAATGAAAAACAAAACTCTTGTTTTAAAAAAATTACACTGTTCAGCACTTCCACTTGAAAAATGCCTTGATCTTAAAGAAAGCAACCTCATCAGTTTAATGACTGTTTGTTGATTACTTTCCATTAAAATGGATAAAAAAATATGGCTTTCTAAGAGGCAATTTAACCTTTCAATTAAAATACACCTTCTTGTCACTCCCCCATCTTGGTCTCTCTATTCCATTCCCTTTTAGATATTTATTATTCGCCTCCTTTCTGCTCTGATCTGAAAGCTTTTACCAAGGCACAATCTGATGAAAAAAAAAGCCTGGTTTCATCCCAGGTGCATGAGGGGACTGTGACAAACAGCCCCATTGCCTCAGCTCTCTCTCTCATGGGTAACGCACAGTTATCACAGCAGCTCATAAACTGAAGAGGGGACATTAGCATCACATTTTGTGCCTCTGTTTCTCCTGCAAACCAGTTGCCCTTAGGGAAAACACTTCCATCAGAACAAGTAGCTCAGTACTGCTCTCTGCTGCTTATTCCAGCTTTTGCAGCCGCAGCTTTGAGCTGTCATTGAGAAGAGAAATCCATCAGGTGTAGGGAAAAAAGCAGAAGATGATGATAACTTCAAGTGCTTCTTTCTACGGATAAATTAAATTCAAGCCCTCTTCCCATTCACTCCTTCTCCCACTCTTACATGAGACTTTCTTTCTGAACTGTCTCCCCTTTGAATTTTAGAGAGGAAAAAATTCCTTTTTTTCAAAATTTGGTGCTTGATCTCATACAATATTCAAACTACCTTGCATTCACCTTTTCAAAGAATACACACTATAAAGAACACACCAGGCATTATTTGTTACTTCCACACATTAGTGCACTGTGGCTGACTGCAAATAAATCAAGCTGGTTTGTTTCTAAAGCCAATGGAAATACAGGGAGGGAGGGGAAGGGGAAAGGATATTTAATAGCTCCCTAAAAGAGAAGGGAACATTTGCAAATAGTTGGAAAATACAGCTGGCTCAATCCTCAGCGTGTTTTGGCTAAGAATACATGACTTGGGGCCATGAGTCTCTTTGGTCTAAGAAGACACCAGAGAAGTTGCATTCAGTCTTGCAGTAGGTCTGCAAATGCAACTGGACAACTGCCAGTACAGAGCAGGGATACAAGAGGAGATAACAGCAATAGCACAGAATTCTCAGTCTCATCTTATCTACTGCTCTGGGGACAGCCACAGCAGAATGGGGAAAGTTGCTCAGCTCCACTTCAAAAGCCTCAACACAACCTATCTTGTCCAGAGCAGTGGTTAAGACAGCACATTGTATATGGCCATGAAGAGCAAAAGAATGAAAGCTAGTGCCTAGCCTACTAATGGAGGTCTGTGGCTTTAGCTAGCACCAGTAGAAAACTTTGATCAAACACCCTGGCTACCACCAAAGCAGTCAGTTCTGCTGTTAAAAGATTTACAGCTATTAACAGCACACAAGAGTACAATATGTTGGAAACTGTTATTGAGTGAACCTTTGAGAAGGGGTTTCAAAAATGAGACATATGCACATTTAGCCTAATATGCTTTAATAGCAAGTGTCAGAAAATGTCAAGAAGGTTACTGAATACTGCAGATCATCCTCTTCTTATAGACATAACCACACTGAAGTGTTCAAATCAATGGTTTCAGAATTGCCTCAGCTGGAATGGCAAGGCAGACCTGATCATGCAGGGATTTGAACATCCTCTGCCTGATGTGCTTCCAAAGGAGCCTGACCTTGTTAGGCAGGGAACTGCAGAAAACTAAGACATCAGAGAACTTGCTGGCAGTAACAGGAGGCTAAAAACTTGGGTAGGGAGAATCATCTTGAAGCAACTAGATTTAAGAGCTCTAGTTTCAGAGCCAACTCTTTGACCTGTGAGAAATCCATGCCTGTGAAATGGGGATACCATTTTTTTATCTCCTTAGAACACACAACCTCATTAAAGTGGGAACCACACTAGAGCACACCAGATAACTACAACTGGAATCACACAATGGTGCAACACTTGTCACTACATATGACTTGTTTTCTGCCATCAGTCTTTGCTGAGACTTCCAGACCCCAGTAAAAATGTAAAGTTCAAGAAAGAGTAAACCGAGAAATGTTCCTTCCCCAAATGACTGCACTGCTAAGGAAAGGAAAACTCAGAACCAGTACTACATTTTGGACTGAGAGCATCTGACGTCAAAAATTTAAAACTCAATTAATAACTCATAACAAGTACTGAATTTATATCTTCATCATGCAAGGGTCATGCAACAATTTATGGACTAGGACGGATTGGATTTTTCTGGGAGATTTTTGCTCTGCTCTGAGGCAGGCTTCAGCTCAAGTGCCTGAGGCCTTCCAGTTTGCTCTGGGGAGCAGGATTAGTCTCACATACTGATTTTGAATTCCATTTCCAGCTTTCTGGTTGTTGCTACATGTGGCTATGATACAAGCTTTCTGGAGGTTAATGCCTACAGACCAGACTATTCAACTCTTCTTAATGCAACTTTCATTACTTCAGTGCTTAGGGGATGAAGAGGACCCTGTTATTGTTTTAATTTTGAACTTAGTATCAATATATATTTCCACAGTTAAAACAAGAATAAAATAACAGCAAGAAAATTAAGACATGCTGCAAAAGGACAGCTGTTTGGCCTTAATTTGTAAATGCAAGTTTTATCATCACTCTAACTGGAAATCTAAATAATATGAGATAGTTGTCAAACACAGTTCTTATTATGCAGCAATAGCTAACCTTCTCAAAAACAGAGGCACTGTTCAGTATCTTATTGATGGTGTTCAGATGCTGGTGTCCTACCTGAGCATGAAAAATGACTCTTCATCTAGAAGAATTCACAGCACTTAAATCCAGAGGAAGTTTAGCATGACTCTACCAAGGGTCAGGTGCTTAAATAAGTCAGATTTCTTATAAGGTCTTGCATGGGAGGAAGGTGTGGTAGAAAATTTTAAGCTATGATTTTATTTGCAGCATAACTACATGGATGTCTGGACAAAGCAGTTTTCTGGAATACAGATTGGTAACACTAGGTTGAAGAGAAGATCAGTCTAAAATAGCTTGGAGATCACCAGTTGCCCCATGGGAACATTAATCTAGATGAAGCAGATATGCAGTGGCTGCACTAACAATGAAATTATTAGAGAGAGTGATTCATTTCCTCTTTTTCCTTTTCAGTACCATCTGGCAGTGTGAATATGAGACCAGAAGCAAAAAATGCAGTTTTGTTCAGCCTGACAAAAGCTGTCGAACATGAACTGTTTAGAGAAAGGTGCTTTATTGCTCTGCAGCCATTACATACCTAGGCTGTTTTCTAAAGGCATATGTATAAAAGAAAATGTTAGTTTATAAGGAAGTGATCCCTTTCCCATTCCAAATAAAAAAAAGGGGAAAAGGGGTTATTGCATGAGCTGAGCCACTCCACACCCAGTTGCCAGAGCTTGCTGTACCAGTTCTCTGGAAGTTCACACAGAGCCAGTGACTTTCCCATTTGAACAGCTACAAGCATTCATTCATTCATTCATTCATTCATTCATTCATTCATTCATTCATTCCTGTTTGAAGGCTGGCACAAAAAAAGGACTAGCCCTAGAGCCTTTCCTTACTAGGAAAAAAGCAGAGAATATGCTTTTCCCCTCATTCGTGTTCACAGACTGAATTGGAACTAGCTGACTGCTCTCCACCACTAACCTGTTAAATCTTAAGCCAGTAAACCTTTAAACTACTGCCTTCTTGAGAAAGTCTCCATTTCCTACAGTGCACACCCTAAAATAATACCCAATTATGACACACACTACCAGCCCAGGGAGAAAGAATATGCTTTGCCCTTGCCTAGCTTTCAGAAGAGAGGATGCTGCTTGCAGCAGCCCTGAAGCACTAAACCAAGAGAAGGAACCCCAGAAAACACACAAACTGTTCTTCACACCTTTGTGTAGGTGTTAGATACACAAAGGAATTCATTAATGTTAGTGGAATACATGCTATCTTTCAATTATTTCCACTATCAGGATCTTTAGGGAGGTTTTAATAAAAGTTTCAAAGCATCTCAAACAACTTGCTTGATTTAATTTTCCACCGTATTCAAACTACAAGAGTCCTTAAAACAGTTCTAAACTTTGCAAACTACAGCTTTCTAACACAAAATACTCAGGATGTTAAATGACACAGATGTACTTACCTACTTCATCATTTACAAAGCAAAGCACTTAAAAGCCAAGCAGTGAATATTAAAAGCCATAATAAATTTTACATTGCCTACATAACAAACATCCATTATTAATATATTATTCACATTTACATAAAAGGAATGCATTTTTCATCATTACAGGATAACCTTTACTCTGACCTGTGGATTTTCTCAATGTATTTGTTGAACTAGTTTTAGTTTCTAAATATTTTATATTAAGTGTTTCATGGGAAATACTATCATTCGTTAACTTTCTGAACTGACAATTTTAATTAGTTTTTCCAGAGGATAGCACTGAACATACAGTTTCATAAAGTGTATAACAGTGTTGATTTACGGAAAAATTATGCATCTCGATTTGCATTTGGGAATGATTAAAGTATTATTAATGTGTAGATACATCTTTTAAGTTTGTATTGGGATTAGAGTTAAAGGTTAGTTATAAAAATAAGCTTTTAATCCTTCCAAAACCCCCAACTCTGCATTTGAGCTATAAGTGAAATGCAAAGGAATCCTAATATTCCTTCCAATCTTCCACTGGATCACATACCTGTACAGTCAAACACAAAGGCTCTTTTCTCCCAGGCACTACAGTTGCTACTTTTAGCAGACCTACAGCACATAATACATGTCTCAGGATTAACACTGATGCTACTAGATTAAATTTGTTTCTTAGTAAGCACAGGAGAGTAGGATCAGAAGGGATCTCCTTGGTCATCTTTCTTCCTGCTTACAGCAGTGTAAAATATTTGCACATTGATTACATCACGCAGAGGCTATAAAGCTGATGATGTTGTTAAGTATTCAGCTATTTAATTCTCATTGCTTGTGTTGCCTAAGTACTTCAACATACTAATATAATTTGGCTATTCCACTGCTTCTAATACAGATTGGATGACATAAAAAACTTGCCCACAAATCAACATTCATCTTTTAATTACTTGCAATGCTTAATTGTGCTAATGAGATAAAAAGAACCCACTAAGTTAAATATGCAAAATGTTTAGAGGATTACAGCCACAGTGCTCATCCTAATTCTTGGAAACAAATGCAGATCCATACAAACCCCAAATTTAAATTCATCTGTAGTTTTGGCTAGTCAAACTCTAGATCCAGACTCTGTTGAGGCAGCACATGACCCCCTAACATTTACCAGCCTTATTTCAACACAGTGCTTACAGTAGTACTTCCCCTTAGCACAGTACTTTTAATAATGTGTGGTTTCTGGCAATTTATTCCTTTTCTGGCTTTTTTTTTTTTTGTGTAAGTCTTTCTGTATTGAAGCTGTAGCTCCCTTCTTTATTCTCATTTGTCTTTGCTTGCTGATGAGAATTCTGAATGTAAGACAGGAAGTTGAAGGGGAAATTAGGGAAAAAATCAATTAAGGGGCAGCATTTTTGCTCTGAATGAAAGGTGTAAAAAGATGCAAGTCAATACAAGAGAAACCTATCAATTTCCTTATTGTGACTGTATTAGAAAACTGTGGCTTCTCCTTGCCAAAAGCATGAAATCAGTTATTCTTTCCTTTATCATTATAAATTATGGTGACATGACTTAGGTACGGTAAGAGGAGAGATCTAATTACCAACTGATGAGTCATGCTATACAATTTTAGTTGTAATCAGTCATGTTCTAAACAGAATTCAACTTGCATGCCGGTAATTATCCACTGTGGATGGAAAGATGTGATGATTTATTTTCCAAACTGGCAGTGCCATCTGATACATTACAAAAAAGCTACAAAAAGAAGTAACTAACAAAATATTTACACAGCATGAAAAATACCTTCATTTCTACAGGTATCACAACCCCAGATTTCAGTCCTGAATGTTAATGGTCATCTCAGAGCCCAGCATTTCCTACATGAGCCCACAACAGCTTTTCCCAGTATGTCCTTTCACACTTTATACTGAATTTGTTTGCCATTTTATTGCCCAGTCTTTCAGTCTTGAAAATTCCTTCATCTGTTCTTCAGTTTACACTTGTCCTTGTGAAACTTTGTATTTTCACCACCACTCATGCCTTTTTCTGTCTTCTGAGAATATGATGACTGCCACAACATGCAACAGACAGCCATGCAAAACCCTTACTTTTTTTCTGTTGGCTTTCATTCTCATCTTTAACTATTTATCCATGATAATTTATCTCATCCATTTCCAGCCTGGTTTTCTTATAAGCCTTTGTCAAAAACCCCTTAAAATTTAAGTAGGCCTTACTAATAAATTCATTCTTATGAGTGTTTTTAGCCCCTTCAAAGGAGGCCAAGAGGCTTATAAAGCTGAACTTTAAAGCAGTCATGATGACTCTTCCAAAGTAGGTTGTGTTTTTCCATGTTTAAATGCATAATTTATGGTTTTCACTAATTAGCCTGTGAAAATGATCAAGCTTAGAGCCCCCCTACACTGCTGTAAAGACTGGTAATATTTTTCAGTCTTTTGGTACCAAAGAAATTTAAGGCTTCCCAGTAGTGTTACAAAACCACTAATTCACCTGCAATCACCTTGCAATGCAAATACCAGCTGATTCTAGTTTTCTGTTTGCTACTGATCACTTAGTGTATTTTTCCCTAACCTTTTCCTATGGCTGCTTCAAACTTCATTCAGTCCTCTGATGATTATTCCCCTGAACCCTCCATACAGTGTTCTGACACTTGACTTGAACTTGGGCTCTATGAAGTCATTAAAGGAGAAATTGTTCCAAAGAAAACAGGCCACTGCTGAAAATACCAAGTTTAAATACTGTAGTCAGATCATGCATTTCATATGGCCACGTCATTTGTTTGCTGTAACACTTGTGCTACCTCTGATAAATACTGAGTGGCATTTGTCACCCAAATCTACCAGCAGATAAAGGCAGAACAAAGGCCCAAACACTTTGAGTCCTCCACATAATGCAACTTTTGTTTAAAGACCTTACTTGCAAACTTAAGGTCTCTGGATTTCAACCTTGGTAACATGTGTTGGCTCATACTCTGGAGCTCTTATGGAGCAAAGGATTTGCAGAGGAAACTCAGCCATGAATAGAAAGAAATTCACCTGCAAGGCAGCCTGGAGGAACAGACTGGAGACAAGAGGCTTTGTCAACCCAAACACAGCTCTGAATAGAAGAATAAACATATGCTTAGACATCCCTATTAGGCTAAATCCTGCAAATGGGGATGTTGGTCTCCTTAAGAGCCCATAAAGAGAATATGTCTGGCTCAGTGCCTAACTTCTACATGATTATTATTAGGAGAGATAGATTCTAACTTCTGTGATTCAGATTCTCCTTCATAAAGCATGGGGATCAGAGTCCTGCCCTGTACCTCAGGGGGAAAAACACATTAAATATTTCAAAATGCTCCAATATAGCTCCTGGAATGGAGCTCTCAAAATTAATGCCTTACAGGGAACTCAGAGAATTCAGAGCAATTAGTTTTGTTAATTGCTGTACTTCGTAATTTTGCACACATTTCAGGACTTTTCTTATTCAGCTCTGAAGACTATTTTAAGTTATCTAAGTCAGCTTAGACAAGGACCCTGCTCTCAAATCTAGACCGAAGAAGCTATGAAAATTATAGTGTTTGGGTATTTTGGCATTTTATAGTAATTTTACACTAGATGCTCATAAAGAGAATGTGTATGACAAAATGAAATGTAATGACAGTTTTTTCAATACTGGAGAAGTTTAAGTTTTAGTTGGAGACTCAGGCTGATTTTTATTTTATCATATAAATTTGATCTTCTATAATAAATATAAAGTTATTATAGAGTTTATAAAATAGGTATTATTATTTACTTAATGGCCCATAACAACTTCCACAGAGAATTTATATTTCACAGATCATTGACTTGATAGATTGTGACAGCTCTTCTGAAGATGTTCTGGTCTACTGGGTCATTACAGATAGCATGAACAGACAGTAAATCTGTGTCCTAAATATCCCACTAACATTTTGCTCGAAACATTCAAGTGAATGGGATCAAATCTGTTCAAAACATTTATTTCATTTTTAAAAGACAAACCAGCATGAGGCACATTATAGACTATTTGTTAGCAAGTGCTTGAAAAAGACTTTGCAAATTATACAAATGTGTTTTTATGTATGCACTGTTGAAACAAGCAGACATGTCACAGAAGACAGAGGAAGAAATAGGCCTGTCTCAGAGAACTTACACTGTAAACCCTCATTTCCCAAAGATGTCCCCTGTTGGTTTCCTACACAGTAGTGAATAATCTCTCTGGATTTTGATTATTACAAGATATCCACTCCCAGCCCTGAAGACTACATGTAACCTTCCTCCCATGAATTGCCCATTGCTTTCACAGAAATTGTTTGCAGAGGCACCTACTTCTTCTCACATTATTTCAGACCAGTTTTGGGAGAGAAATCCTGCAGCAAATGAGAAGGAAAATATTGAACAGGAGGGCTGTAGCAATCTGTAATCATGAACTAACACTTCTAGACAAGGTGTAAAATTTGAAGATCTCCTAGACTCTTTAAAGTAAAGATGAACATTATTGATGCCTTCTTAGGATCCAGAAATTGGCTGAAAAAAGCCTTTCTTTTTTTTTTCCTTTTGAACATCACGGTAAAATAAATAATTCCTCCAGATGTTATCCCATCTTGTCAAAAGTGGACAATGTAAACTAGAAGCTGCTTGCAAAAGTAAGACATAATGGAAACAGAGAGATGATGAATTCTAATGCCAAGAATGGCACCCCTCAGCCACTGATTTAAATTCCAAAACTTCAATTACTACTTGTAGATCAGATCTACAGCAACAACCCACCACAGAAGCATGCAAAGCACCAGATAGAATGACATAGGGGATGGAATATATTTTAAAAAATGATCAGTAATAGTAGCAGGTGAAAAAGAGGGCAATATTTTGACTTGGGTAGGCTTAGATTCAGGACATTGGAGATTTAGCACTTGGCCTAGGGCTGCTAGTGATTTCTTCAGAACAGCTCTCCAGCAGACACTCCTGAAGAACAAATCTGTTTAGAGGCATCTAACCAACCTCTTCCTACCAAAGTTTAAAATGTGGGTGATTCTAAACCAGCAGCTGCTTGGGAGTAGAGAAAGACTATGGGAACAGAAACACTATTAATAACAAAAATGGAAACAGAAATGTGAGGAAATTGTAGGTTTATATATACTGAACAGCACAGAAATATAAAGGTCAACTCTTTAGCAGTAGAGGAAGGCACCTCCTCTGTCGAAAAAATATTTTCTGTCTATTGCTGTCTGTCGTAATGAAGCCCTACCATAGCACAGCCAAAAAAAAAAAAAAAGTTTCAGTATTTTTATGTTTATGTTGGCAAGTTACCAGCTAACTTAAAATTAGTTCAGGTTAAATTAACCAGCAAACATCTGATGGAACAGACTGATGTACCCATGATTCACATCTGGACATTTGGCAGCAACTTCCATCTGGCAAGCAACCATACTTTTACACAAAATATGGTGCTGTGACCAGCACTCTCCTTCCCTACCTGCATTTTAAAAGGCAGAACTGACCACCAGTCATCTCCATGCAGGTAATACATGCTGGCACTGCAGCAGCTTGCATGTAGACCTAAGCAGGCAGGGGTGCTGCCTAGAGCCACAAGAGGCAGTGACATCTTGAGAAATATTACTTCTTCCCTATCTTTTTTCCCCACAATTTCTCACTGTTAAACCCTCAGAGAGCTGCATGCTGTGTGGGCAGACATTAGCTACCTTTGTTCTTGGCCTTCTGGCTGGAATAAGGTCTATCTTCAGCAGCTGGCTTTCTGCAGAGTTCCCACTCTGGCATAAGGCATTTCACACTGAGGCACCACAGCACTCAGCTTTTGGAAGAGGAAAAGGGTACACCAATTTCAAACTCTGCATTTGAATTTACTGCTGAGAGGCTGGTGAAGTTTTGTGCAGAATACTTCTATTCTGTGCCTAACAAAGCAAACATCATGCTTCTACTAATCAGAAATATGGCTCACTAAGCTCTGTGGCATCCATGGAAAACAGTATTATCCTCAGTCTTACTCTATTTTTGGTATTGTTGACCAGATTCTTGAGACCATATCACATTTTATTTGGGACAATGTATTTACAGAAAGGACCTAGGTAAGGAGGTAGAAGAGCCAGATGAAACAAGATCTTGGTGCTATTACCAACTTTAAAAAAAAATCAGTTTTTAGCCTTTCTTCTCTTTGAAAATTATGAAATAAGAATGCATCAAGCTATCATATGAGAAGTGCAGAGAGATAGAGTAGAAAGTACATTCTCTGCATGCTTTTAGACAGGATAACAGATAACAGCCTGAGGTGTTAGAATGGCTGATTGGCTCGTTTCCTCCACAATTCACCAAAATCCCACTTGCATTTTATACTTTTGGCCGAGATCTATGACAACTGCTTTTTTTCCTGGGCAATCAGCTGACTTTTACACTGTTTGACCTGTCAGTGCTCACTTTGGGTAGCATATGGCGTATGGCAAAAATAAACTGAGTAGCCCCATCACAGCCACTTGGGACAGTACAATAACAGGGAGGTGATTCATTTACAGAAATTGATTAATGCAACAGGTTTTGTCCTTGTTTTTATCTAAGAATGCTTCATAGATGGATTTCATGTTTCTGCAATGTGATTATTATTCAGAATTTATTGTGTATAAAAGGAGCTGCATAGATTAGGTTGGTAACTATTGACCATCGTGAAAGAGTCTTGAACATCTTGACATCTTGAAAGACATCCTGAGAGTCTTGACATCTTGAAAGAGTGCTCTTCAGTAATACTGATTGTTCATATATGCTATGGATTGGGCACCTGAAATCTAATAAATACCAAAAGGCAAAAATCTTCCAGAGGCTCTACATAGGTGAGTGGGATGCTGGGCAACAGGCAGATCTACAGAATTCTAGAAAAAAGTCCCAACAAGGGCAATGCTATCCTTTACCCAATTCTGGCCTCTTTGCTGGAGGATTAATGCAAAGATCCAGTCCATCAACACATGTGGGTTTTTTTTCTGTTTCTAAACAGAAAAATAAAATTTAATTTTACTATCGCATACACAAATAAATGTTTGCATGTGCTGTGACATATTTGTGGCAGACATTTGTTGCTGTGAAGGGTGATCTACCCAGATCCTAGTCTAATGTTACTGGAGTTAATTTGCAGCTGGGATTTCCCCACAATCTCAGTTGTGGAGCACATTTCTGTACACTCTCCTGGTTACTTTCCTAGGGCCAGTTTTCAAACCTGACATTTTTGGAGCAAAAAAGTTCTGGACACGTTATCAACATGTTTCCCACATGTCTCAGTCCCTCCCTTGCCTGTGAGGGACCAGTGAGTGCACCCCCTCCTCTGCCTGCTGCCGTCCAGGTTTCCATGAAAAGCCTCATCCCTGGTGCCACAGTGTCACTAGCAGGCCAGACACGAGGAGGATAGTGGGATGACCATCATTTCCTCTGTTTTCTTTAGCTCTTTCTGATGTTATTACTGGATTAACAGCTTTCCTTAGGCACCAACATATCTGCTGGAACAGTTATTTTTAAGTACCTCTGAAAACATCTCCCCTTTCTTCCTAAACTAACTCTAGGAAGAGCAAAAGAGTAGTTTTACATCCCCACAACAAATAAGAAGCCTAGAAACTACTGAAGAATATACTTTTTCATTTTATTTAATTAAGCTTGTCCCTCTCAAGGTTCCTGATACCCATTTTTGAGGTTTTCCTCCCTAGACAAAAACTTGTTACAGCATTTATATGACAGGCAGATAAATATTTGTTAGGCATGTAGTTAAGTCATTTAAATTCATTACTTCAGCCTCCCTTAAAATTTTTTAAGCAATGATCCTCTTTTTTTCTGCAAGTTTTGATCTAGGATTGTTTTGAATAAACATCTGTTCCCTTCTCATGAGAAAAAGTGATTGAATGTTTGATTAACAAATACAATTTCACAGTTGTCCATATAGGTAAACTGTGCTCACTGCCCGAACATCTGCAACTTCTAAAACTTTGTCAGAATGAGAAGTAAATAAATTTCATATCTAAAAAATATCCTTGCTTTGTCTTGCTCTGTGTTAATGTTTTGTAGAAGGAAGATTTCAGATGATCATCACATAGTCTACTTAGCAATTACATATTATTTTTGTGAATGTCTGATTATTTTTTTAATTTGCCCTAAAAGTTTCATCTTTGCACAGATTTTACACTGTAAGGCTGTAGAAAGAAAATAAAAAAAATTGAATAAGAAATGATAGCATTTAAAAAAATAAAAAAGGAAAAAAGTGCAGGACTACTTGGTGCAGGTAATAGCTATCAACAACTTTCCTTTTTGAAAACTGCATCCAAAGAGTGTAGATGCACATGGATTACATTCACAGCTGTTGTGTTGCCAGAATAGCACCTAAAGGAGGAAAGCTCTGTGGCACAGATGAAATGCCATGCAAAAAGGTGCTGGAGAAGCACTGGCATGAAAGAGAGCACTGAGTATGAAAATAAATGGTCATGCCATGCATGGTTAGAAGGATTTTCTTCTGGCTCAGGCACTAGGCTGGGATCAGAAGATCTTGGTTGGGTTTCCAGTTTTGCATTAGTCCTTGTCTGACCTTGAACTAGGGAGTCTGTCAGTTCAACCCAGCCTTTCTATCAGAGAGTGACAGTGCAACACTATTTCATCTCTTTTCACTGCAGGCTTTCTGAGGTAGGAGCTGTCTCCTGCTGTGTGGTTGTACAATGGCTTCAGTGCACTTGGGCTTCTCATCTAGTAATGAGGATAAAGCTGATTTAAGACATGGGGGGGTTTTATTGCAGCTGTCAGTTGTGCTTGACTAGTTCAGATCAGTCTTTGGGTTTTGCTTATCTGTTAATTTAATGCAGTATGCTTAGAAATCTGGGAAATATATACCTGAAATAACCTGCCCAAAAGGATTCTGTAGCCAGGTGGATTTTGCTCCCTGGGAAAAGAGATCAAGAGACAGAACAAAAAGAAATTGCCTCAAGCTGTGCCAGAGGAGGTTTATACTGTACACCAGAAAATATTTTGTCATCAAAGGGATTGTCAGGAACTGGAACAGGCTGCCCAGGAAAGTGGTTGAGTCACCATCACTGGAGGAGTTTAAAAGAGGCGTAGATATGGCACTTATGCACACAGGTTAGTGGTGGACTTGGCAGTATGAGGTTAATGGCTGGACTCAAGGGTCTTTTCCAACTTTAGGGATTCTGTGATTACATTATTTCTGTTTACTTTTCTTTAGTCCACTTTGAACTATGGTTTATCCTTGTGCCAATTCTGAGAATCTCCAGAAGTATCTGAAGTCCATCCTGAGACTGCACTTCAGCAAAAAGCAAGTTTACCACAACTTTTTGGATGACAAAAAGAGTTGAATGAACACTGTTCTGCTTGCTGGACTTACTTAAAACTCTATGATGGGTAGTATCCACTTCAGTGGATTACAGATCACTTCCACTTCTTGTGAGCTGTTGTGAAAAAGATTGTTTTCCCTTACAGGGAAGGCTGTGGGACAGGGTGTAGACCAATTCCATTCCTAAGAGGAATGCTTCCTGCCCACACAGTCCAATGCAGCTTTCTGCAAGAGGGAAGTTTCCTGCAACAGAGAGCAGATGGTGTCTGCTTGGACTGTGGGGACCCTTCTTACAGTGGGATGGGTGAGGGCAAGCCAGCAATGAGAAAGCCTGAAGGGCATCTGAGGCAGACAGAGGAGTCTGCTGAACCAACAGACAGGGGATCTGGGGTGTCAGAAGATCACCCTTGGGATACAGAGAGGGCTGTACAGCCTTTTTGCAACCTAAAAGCTGAACACTACTGCCTTGGGAATTGGTCTGAAAGAAAGACTGCTCCATCAGGACAAAAAAAAGGCCATGGGGCAGTTTCATTCACAAGCCTCTTATTTGAATTTCAGTTTGCTGTAAGCTTTTCCAGTACAAAATAGAGTTTGGAGTTATGATGCAGGGTGTCTACAATGTGCAATCCTGCTAAACCCTGTATTTTGACATTCAAAGCCATTTCCACTACGTGAGGGCTTACTTCAAGGAAATGGTCCAAAGAAGGGCACCAATCCACTGATCTCCCTCCTCTACAAGCTCAGGAACCTATAAAGAGCTGTCTTGTCAAAATTGTGATTAAAGTAGAGAGTTTGGAAGAAGATATGTCACAGGAAATGGAGCTGAATTTCTGACCCTTGGGTACCCACAGGCTCTGCAGTATACAATACCTCGTTGCAGGGGAGCATAGCTAAAGGAATATTCAGGCTGACCTGTGAGAAAGACCATTCAAGATATTTTGATACTGCTTGGATAGTTTTTTAAAAAAGTTAGTAGAGTTAAATCAAAAAACTAGTTTGAAAAACCCAGTAAAATCACCAAAAGAGAGAACACAGAGAATAAAATCATCTGCTCATAAATTCAAGTTAAAGTTATCACTGTTGAAACCACAAATTGCTTTTACATTCTTCCATTATTGGTAACATTTTAAGCTTTATTCTTTTAGTTTTTCAGGCTTTTTTTTTTTTTTTAACTTATCTGGACTTTGGGAGCCACACAATTAATTGAAAGGATTTGAACCTATATCTTGCATGTCCCAGGAGTGTGTCCACAACCATTATTCTGAGGTGGGTTTCTCTGGTTTCCTGCTGTTACTTTTCCAACTTGTGTAAAATGCTTAAAAGCTCAGTGAGAGGGAAAGAAATAACCAGGTAGTGAGAACAATTTTATAAGTCTAAAGGATGGGACATGGATCAGTAAGGATACACAGATCAAGAACTAGATATTGCTAGTGGAAGCAATAGCATCATGGACAGTAACATTTTTAAAGTGAAAAGCTTATAAAGAACAGCTGAAGTCATTTGGCTTGTTCAGCCTGAAGAATAGACTGAGGATTGGCTTCATTCAGGGCTGCATCTGCCCTAAGGAGGGCAGCAGTGGGGAAGTTCTGATGTCCCCTCTCTGGGGAGCAGCAGAGCACACAAGGAAAGGGGATGAAGGTGCATCTGTGGATGTACCTTCACTGAGAGAGCATGGAATGGCCTCCCAGGGAAGAGGCTGTGGCACCAAGCCAGGCAGAGTTCAGGGAGTGTCTGGATGATGCTTTTAGTCATATGGACATTGATCATTTAGTTTTGGGTAGTTCTGTGAGGAACAGGGAGCTGTACTTGATCATCCTAATGAGTCCCTCCCAACTCAAGATATTCTGTGATTCTATGATTCTATCTATGGCCTACAGTTTCTTTAAAGTATTATATAATCCAATAGTTCACTACTTCATGCTACACAATTACATTTATTAATTACATTGAACTTATTAATAAAAAGAGTTAAATTATTTCCAGGTCCATGTAGTAAGTGGGCCATTTGTCTTAGCAAAAGAACCATTAGATAGACAGAAGGATCAATGTTTCAATTCTTCACAATATTGATACAAAATAAGATTAAACCTTTTAGACAAAATTATTCTGGTTTTAGAAGTTTCTATTGAGCAAAAAGGCTCTGTAGAGATGACAGAACAGAGAAATGACTGACTATGATCTGGAATTAAAGAACCACAGGATATTACAGACAACACTGTATTATCAGACAATCTTTCCACATGAAGATTTCCACAAAACAGAATATAAAAACAAATAAATAACTCTCAACAATACATTAAAAATTGTGATCTAAATAATTTTAGAGGTTTTAGGTAGTTTTTTTTTAATTTTGCAGCTTTTAATGATACAAAAGGAGAGGCAAAAAGAAATGCAAGAAATGAGGAAGGCCAAATGGTTATTGCAAAGTAAAAAGAGCTTTATGTAATACAGACTCAGAAGAAAACAGGACAGTTATTTTTTCAGAGATCCTATGGAGCATCTAACTGTGTTACTTTTCGTTTAATTTCTTAGGGGGAAAGAAAAAAGCATGTTGAAATGTTAAAAATAAACAGAAAATCTAGCTTAAAAATATTATCATAAATTGCCCTTTTCAGTTCAATTCTCAGGACACAATAAACTTATTTCCATGAATAAAATAATAGGCAGGAACAATTACATAAAATACCTAGTTTTTAGTCAAAATTCCAAGAGCACAATGAAGACAGACATAGACAGCAGTTTCTGCTTCAACCAAAATTAGTGATAAGAGAACTGGTCTGAGACTATCTGGCCATGAAAACAGTAGAAAAAATGTTCCCTTTCTCATGAACTCTAGTGAGCAAAATATCTTCTGGAGAGACTAGGAGCAAGTAGCAAATTGCCAACACGGAAACACTGGTCTAACAAACAGATCTAATGACATTAGTGTGACCCATGAATTAAACTTACACCTCATCTTTTAAGTTATATTCATGTAGACTGAAGAGTCTATAACATACAGACTGCCAGGAGGATCAGCTATTTCCTTCTCACAGTCCACACACAAAAAAAAAAAAAAAAAATTAACTGAGTCTATTTGATCTGCATGTGTGTAGTTTCTTCCTGTCTTAGGACAACATTCTTCAATTATTGGGAAGGATAAAAGAACTTTTAATATGATCTGGATTAAGCTGGATGAAGCTTAGAAAAAACCTCTTTATCAGAACCAGATTTTTAAAGACAATTTCAAATATGGTTACGAATCTCAAGAGAGTTTCATAAAGGAACTCTTTTATCCCCAGTACTGTGACTACAGCTGTCTGCAGTTCTGAAATACAAACTAGTGAAACTTGAGTCTTTTCAATGAAAATACCATAGCTCATACCTCTTGAGTTATACACTACTTTTGCATTGACATGCTCTGGACAAGAATTTGTAATATTTCAACTGATTATAGTGCTCATGTATTTACTTTTTCAGAAGTATGCAAGGAACACTTACTAGTGCTTAGAAGAGCCTCTGCACAGATCTGAAGAAAAATCACCTGAATGTTTCACTATTTTAGCTTGCCTCTTTTATTTTTAACTTGTCACTGTTTGTATAAAAATTCAATACTCACGTGATAAATTTTACTTTAAAATATTTCTATTGCCTTTAGTAAGACTGGCAAGGATTTGTTTTTCCAGTACCAGATATCCATCAGGTACTTTGTTTAGATAGATACATACATCAAATAACTGTTATATTAAAGAACTAAGCCATCTGTTAGTGGCTGACAACACAACAGAACCATAATCACATAATAAAAAATACTGCAAAAAATGACAGATCTGAATCTGCAATGCAAACACAGGGTACAGACAAAACTGCTGCAGAATAAAACAGAGCAACAATTTCATTAAAATCACACTCCTTGTTTGAACAGAATAACAGCAAAGCCCTGGCTCCAAATGTAGGTCTGTCCCCAAACATCAGCTGGTGGGGGGCTGGAGGTCCCCAGACTACCTCTGGAAAGGTATATGACACAAAGTGAAACATTGCTCTGCCTTAGTGATTCCCAGACTCCTGAACATACCAGATGACTTTCTTGTTTTGAAAGACATAATAGTCCATTGATTAAAATTAAACAGAAAAGTATTTGCCACCTCTTTTCATGAAATTATGTATTTTTGACTCTAAATATTTTTTTCCACAAAATGCTGAACAATCTTTTACTATCAAATACTTTTCATGAAAAGCAAAAAGAGAACAGTGTGACACCCTGAAAAATACAGTCTTATGAATAACAATGATTCAAACATTGCCAAAGGAATATTTCCAAGTAAGCAGGATACCGCCTTCCCTTTCAGCAGCAATACCACAATGGATAATGCTTTTCAGGAAGAAATTGCAATTAACCAGCTTTACTTCTTTGTAAAGCAACAAAAAAGGGTTCACAAAGACACCCAAGAAAATCCAGACAAATTCACTAAAAGGCAGGGAACTCCTCACACATTAAAATGTGTGCATTAGCAGTCATGCAGGGGCTCTCACCTGAAGCTTTGAAGAAGAACCTTTCAACACCTAAAGTGCAGGGCATATATTTGTGCCTAACTGAACTTATTGGAAATAAACTCTTCATTACCTCTTTATATTAGATTTAAATTTTAAAAAGGGCAGACACAAACAGACCACCCCTAAAAAAAAAAAAGGCAAAAACCACACCACCCAACAAACCTCCAACTCAACCTCAAAGCAATTCCCACAAGTTCTGCAGAAAATGCTGCTACAGCAGGGCTCATTCCTGGACAGTTCTGCCCAAGGACAACAAGGAACACCAGTCACCAAGGATTCCAACACACTTGTTTGGAGGCACGCTGTGGCTGCACACATGAGTGTATTTGGGTCTCATCTGACTCATTCTGCTCTCAGAAGGCTGGCAAGCCTTCTGCTTGGTCTCTCCTTCCACTTCTGCACACAAGCCTGCAGAGAAAAATTCATAAATATTAAATGTGGAGCCATCAGAACCCCTCTTGAATGCCAACAGTGCTGCTTTGAAACACCTGCATTAATGGAGGTCATTGAAACCAAGATCTCCATGCAATTTGCCCAGTTTGTTCCACCTATGAACAGAGTCAATTTATAGGAGGCACTGTGTAGTCCCAAAGTATCAGACATTCACAAAAATAATATGTAATTGCTAAGTAGACTATGTGATGATCATCTGAAATCTTCCTTCTGCAAAACATTAAAACAGCAAGACAAAGCAAAGGTATTGTTTAGATTCCTCTTTTACAAACCCAAACCCTACTGTTTAAGATTTCTGCTCCCATGATTCAAGAAAAAATAACATGTTTTGAGTTAGCATTTGCAGAAAGCAAGGAGAGAGCTGAACTCCACATTGAACAATGATCCAAAGAAAAAATAATAAAATACAAAGGAAAGGTAGGTAATTTAAAGACTCAAAAATATTACGGTGTCCTTTGTAACATACTTCTCCTATGAACAAGTGATACTGTCAAGCAACATGGAGCTGCTCAGTGATGTTTTATTAACCATCTATAGATGTGATAGAATGTTTAGTTACTGTCTATCTTCTCTAATTAAATACTACTCTGAATAAAAGTGGTGGTTCTTGGCAAAATACTTTTTTTTGTGAAAACCTCTCTATTTTTTTAACAATGTCCAGAAGGTTCTGCAGGTCCAAAGTAAAGTTAGTAGCAAAATTAAACAAAACAAATCACAAAAATAGCCCCCAAGTCCCAATCCCAATGCCAAACAAGAAGAGAAGAAGCTCAGGGCATTCACTGATTAAACCATTCCGCTGACTTGGAGCCCAGACTCGGGTCTGCACACTGAGCCACTCCTTGGCACTTTGCCCTCTCCCTCTAGTGAACAAATGTGGAAACCTCATTCTTTAGCCCCTACAGAATTGTACTTCTGCCCAGCCAACATCAAACTAACTATGGTGAACTATAGTGCGCTATCTATTTTTGGAAGGTGCCAACATCCAAATCTATTTAATCTGGAAATGCATGCAAATGAAGAAATTTGCATAGGTCAATCACTAAAATTGTAATAAAAAAAAAGGAAGCAAAGAAAGCATTAGTTTGCTCTTATTTAATGGCTATGTAGGTGGTTAATCCTTTCAAGCTCGCATACATTAACTCCACAATGCTGTCTAATGCACCTTTTCTCTTTTATGAAACCTTAATACACATGAAACAGACAAGTTTTGTAGGACCTGACTCAAAGCTTTAAGGTTTCCTACTGGTTAGAAAGAAGCACAACTGCCAAGATGCAGCAACATAGTTCACTTTGCCTTTTAAAACTAAAGCAGACACAACAAGGATAATTAAGTAACTTTCAGAAGCAGAATATCATTAAAACGTTTGATTAGCATTTGCATTGAACTACTAGATTTCTCACAGTGCAAATCCATATCTAGCATGCCAAGACAAAGATAGCAAAAGCAGTGACAGAAAAATCTTCTACAATACCTGGATATGTATCTGCTGTGAGAATAAAAGAGAAGAAATACTCAGTAGAAATAGTTCTGGTTGCTAAAAAGAGTAACCCCTAATCTCTTTGCAAAAAACACTAACAGTGTTCAAAATAGAGCCATTTAGATCCTTTGTTTATTTGTTTGTTTTGTATGTAGCATACTAGGACTGAATGGAAAGCACGTCTCTCACATAAGTTACAAACAGCGATCGCTAGTGACATTTTGTTCCCTCCCAACAGTTCCAGTTTCTAAACATGAGCCTCTGATGAAAGGCTGGCCTCCAGCAGCAGTGCTCCAAGCCACGTTGTTCCTTCACAGTCTTCAATTTATATTCAAGTCATGAGCATGACACTTCTTTTGTTAGCTTTTGATTGTCATCTTCTGTTTTTGGCATTAATCCCCTTAACAAAAATTGTCATTGTGATAGGTGCTGTGGAAATCAGTAAGATTAATAAGTAGTTGGTATAATACCTAAATACTCTCCCCTATCAAGATGAGTATGTTGCTGAATTTGTGCTATGTGGAACAGCTGACAGTAGAAATAGTTATAATAGATCACTTTGACAACTTTAGATTTACATAATGGATTCATCCACTTTGCAGATTGGATTTGTGCACATTTTCTCAGCATGCAAAACATGCCTATTACCTTTAAAACATTTGCTTTGAATGGTATATTCTGCTACATAAAATATACTTTTTTTGCAATCAATAGACTTAAATATGTATTTTGAGAGACATGTATTAGTATGTTTATATGTTATGTGCAAAGAAAGTAAATTTATGTACCTGCACTAAAGTTGTCGCATCTCTTTAGTGATTTTATCATGTTTCATTTAATTCACACGAGCTGACTTATTTTTCTTTTTGAAATTCCTTTATCCCTTTTTCAGATTTAGAAAATATAATTAGTAGCAAGTAAAGACACTGCAGAACTGCGCCTGGAAAACTTATACCTTTTCCACGCTGCTCACAAAAAAAATCACAATGGTATTTATTAGCAAAAAATAATCAAGGATTAGTTCATTATAGTTCCAGTCCAATTCCATGGCTACAAAGAGCAAATCAGCAGAAGAGGATGAAAAGGGCCCTGTATCCAAGGGAAGATAATCCCCTCCACACGGACATTGTGGAGGAGGCCATGCTGCCTTCTGAGGTCTCCTCATCTGGGAGGACGTTTGGAGCAGTGGCCTGGGCTGGCACATTCTGCTCAGTGATCAGACCAACAGAGACATTCAATACCACCAAAAGTCTGTATATGTGTAGTGTGTAACTGTCCCAGCAGGACATACAGCTCTGAAGAAACACGGTTTCAGTAGTACGGGGTTCTTAGAAGAATACTTCTGCTTTGCCATCACACAAACTGAATCCCAGCACAGGGACAGCCTGACAATTACCTCACTCAAGGTGAGGTGCTCCTAATCCCCAAGCCAGTGGTCTTCAACCTTGCAAGATGGGCAGCTCTGGAACAAGCCCACTGGCCAAACTCTCCCAGGACCAGGTCCATGGTATTTCGGCATACAGCTCCAAAAGAGCTCAGTGAGCCTTTGGACCATCTCTAACATTCTCCTACAAATGCCTCAGCTGATGGGTTTTTATCAGATTTGGTGTAGTTACAGGACATAGGGAACAGAGCTTGCTGTACACTCTGGAAACCTGAGCATCAGCCTCTGACAAAGTAATCTGAATTTTTAGTCCGTGGGAAGTTCCAAAGGTGAAATTTACCGTGAACTTCAAATCCTTCTTTTTGGCTAGGAATAATATTGTATCATTTATTATACGTGAATATCACTGAAGAATTAATTTCTTTGCTTCTACTACTGTCTTATACATCTATTTCTGAAAAGATGAATGCTATTTTTTACTTGGGAATGACATAAGTACCTCACTATATGTTTTTTTTCCCATTAGTACTTCAAAAAGGTGGAAAAATGCTTACATTTATATTTGCCAGGTTAACAACAAGAAATTCTAGGCAAAATACGGAAGGCTGTCACAAAGAAATGACAGGGAACTTTGAAGTCAAATTGTATAGATTGAGACATTTAAATTCTACCACATCACCTCAAATATTATGCTGAATTATGATCATGAGAACATGTATGGGCTGTTGTTGCTTTGCATTGTTTGAAGAATGTGAATAATTTTCAAATTAACAGATGTACTTTAAGATAATTAGAGCCTCAGATAACCCCTACACTCTTTTTTTGCATGGTGGAATATATTGCCATAATTGGACAAAAACACAAGCAATGTGTGCCAGCAATAAGTGTAGTTAATCGCTCTAAGCAGTTGCTGTAATTTATTTGATTTTATAAAGCGAGTCTTTAAATAAAATAAAATCTGCCATTATCCATTTTGTTGTTCACTTGTATATTTTAAAAAAATAATGTAAAGCAAAATAAATGTTCATACAAGTTCTCAGATGTCAAGGTAAATGTTACAGTCCCATTAACACAATTTGTTTCTCCTTATCCCCTGACTACCTAGGCTTCTGCTGCATACTCACAGAAATACTTATACATGGAAATATATACATGCATCATTTTTTAGTCAAGTATTAATGGCAAGTTCACATTTTTCTTACCCAATTATTGGATGTAATAATACTTTTCAGTATCTAGGCAGCCTTACATTTGAAGTGATCTTGATTTTGCTTGATTCTGCTTGGGCGTTATTCATGAAATAAATGCTTCTTAATTACTCTTTCAGGGTGATTCTGTGGGACTGTATGGCTGTATAAGAGAAAATAACCATTTACATTTTAAAAAATTAAAAATGCAAATGCACAACAAATTTGGCAGCACATTCTCTGACCTCTCAAAAATCCTAGGGGAATGGCTGTGCTATTGAATGCAAACCATCAGTGAGGCCCTTCTTTGTTCATCCTGCAATTTCTTAAAATTGTATGTACATTTCTCATGGCTAATGTTCTCAGGTAAATAAGCAGTCTCCAAACACCTAACTGTTGGCATATTTCCCCAATAGGAAGGAGGAATGTTTGGAGTGATGGTGTTTTGTCTTCCCACCATTATGCACAACAGAGCCCAGCATTCCTGGGGATGGCTGAGCACCTTCCTGCCCATAGGAAGTGTTGAGCGAATTCCTTGTTATGTTTTTGCTTTGCCTAATAAGGTGTCTATCTCAAGCTATGAGTTTTCTCACTTTTACCCTCCCAATTTTCTCCCCAGTCTTGTTGGCTGGGGAGTAAGCAAGCAACTGCATGGGGCTTGGCTACTGGCTGGGATTAAATCATAACACCTACAAAGTGTGATTTTTGGAATTGGTGGGAAGAGTAACTACAGAAACTAAGAAGACATAAGCCTTCAGATGGTAAAAGAGGGCTGCCTGCTCCTCCACTGTGCTAAAATTTCAAATCACTTCAAAGAGTAAGAACAAAACAGGAAAAGAAAAGATGTGTGGGGAGAATCAAGGCATGAGCTGCAGAGTAATCAAACCACTTAAGTGAGAAGTAAGTGATGAGGATGTTTTAGGAAAGTGACATTTCAGAATCCCATCTTCCATCTAGACCTTACACTTTTATATCCAGATTACTGCTCACAGCAAGCTGTTTCAGCTCCTGGGCTTTCCCTTTGTCTCTGCTATGATTAATACGACAGATATTTCTTCTAGCTGTTCCTATTCTCTGCTGTGCTGTCTCTCTCATGCACTTGCTGTTTCTCTTTCTGCCTCTCATTATTTGCTCAGGCTTTCAAGCCCTCTGTGACAGCATTCACAGAACAAAAGTTTGCCATTACATTTATTCCTATTTATCCTCCTTTGATGTTGAATTGAATTTTGTTCTGCTAGCATGAAGAAAGCTACATTTGTCATCATCTTCATCATCTCTATTTTACTTAAATCACCTTGAATACAACTGTAATTTATTTCCTAAATTTATCAAAATCCTTTACAACCAAAAACCCTTCCTCTATTATGTCTCTAGTGAAAAAAATGAGGTAAATGCAGGTATGTTTGTAACCAAAATGCATATAGGCATTTTTCTCTTGTACCTTGAGAGCCTCCTGGAAGGTACAGAGTGGCCAATTAGCCAGCTATGTATAGAAGTAAGAAAGAAAAGGAGCAATAAAACTAAATTATCATCATAATTTGTTCCTTTTCTCACTTTTCATAGAAATTCTAAAAAAAAAAAAAAAAAGAATCACGGGTAGGAATCACTCTCATTTAAAGTATAATTGCCTTTCAAAAGTAGCACAAGTCTGCAGAGGGATCAGGTTACACAATACTTTTGCCAGTGTGCTCCCAACTAACTCCAGCTTCCAGAACCATTAACCGTGTACTGGTTTTGGCTGGGAAAGACTTGACTTTCCTCACAGTGGCTGGTGTAGGGTCATGGGTTGGATTTCTGCTGAACACAGAGATGATAATACAGAGATGCTTTGTTATTGCTGAGCAGGGCTTGCACAGAGCCAAGGTCTTTTCCACTTTTCATATGGCCATGATGGAAACAAGACTGGGAAATTGTGGGGAGACAGAACCAGGACAGGTGACCCCAACAGAGCAGAGGGATATTCCATCCCATATGACAACATGCTCAGAACATAAAGTGGATGGAAGAAAGAGGAAGGGGGGATATGTTTGGAATGACGCTGTGTGTCTTTCCAAGTCCCTGTTATGTGTGATGGAGCCTTGCTGTCCTGGAGATGCCTGCCATGAGAAGCAGTGAATGAGTTCCTTGTTTTGTTATGCTTGTGTGCACAGCTTGTGCTTTCCCTATCAAACTGTCTTTACCTCAACCCACAAGTTTTCTAGTTTTTACCCATGCAATTCTCTCCCCGATCCCTCATGGGGGAGTGAGCAAGTGGCTGCATGGAGCCTGGATGCTGACTGGGGTTGAACCACTAGAACCATCATCGTATTTTATGTGGTTGGTTGCAAGATGTCTGCAGATTGGCACTAAATGAGATACATGTGTTCCAAAGATACTGCAAATGCAACAGAACTGTATTGTTCATGACTTTCCATGACATTGATTCAGTGACAAGAAACTGAAACCTAGTGCAGCATTGATTTCTTGTGAAATCAGAAAGCCACTGTACCTCAGAATGGTCCATTCTACTCAAAACCATCTGTACTATACCCTCCTCATAGTATTCATTCAGATGTGACAAAGCTGTGGTTAGTTATGACTTGACATGCCTCTGGAAAAATAAACAGTGTTTATCACATCTTATAGAAAAATGTATTGAGACCAAGTTAAATCAGTTCTCTAAAATTGTGACTGGTAAGAATCCCAGGCTCTACATGGCTCATTACATTCACTGTCACACACACACACAATGTGAGAAGGGAGATGCCACCCAGCTCACAGGGAAACTATGTAAAGGCAACGCTAAAACTTCTGTTGATAAAGTGACAAGAGGGAAGACTCTTTGCTCCCAGTGGTAGCCCTCATACAGGGACTGGAGCAATTTTCCAAATGAACTACCAAATCCAGCTGAAGCACCAGGAGTTCAGAAGAAAACCATCAAAAGCTATCATGAGAAGTTCACAGAAAAGAGAAACTACACATACGTTGAACTTCAAGTGACAGAAGTGCCACAACACAGTTAGGATGTGCCTTTGTTCAGCCTCTCCATGAACACAGACAGCAGAAGGTGCAGAAAATACTGTGTTACGCTGGTCACCATTGCTCCCATTCTGAAAAAGCTAAATATATGACTGTAGAAAAAGGGTTTTTTCTAATAGAAAGGGCTACCTACTAGCTACTTAAAGTTTACATTCAGAGATAGTCTCACCAATTAATTCTCTGTGCTCTACTTCTCTTTTCTTGGCAGAGAAAAATGAGAGCCCAACACATGCTGTTTGCCAGCATTAAACAGCTTTTCAAAAACACGCTTCAGGCTTGGATATATCAAAAAGATGATGCTAATAGCACAGGATCAATGATTTCCTTGTGACTCAGGGTAGAGGTTAAATCTATATGCTCTTTGACCTCTGTACAAATTTTGACACAGCCACTGATTGCTGATGATCTGCTAACAGACTCCACCGGCATAGCAATGTATGACTCTTATCCCTTCAGGTATGCCTCTCAAACAGGACCTTAAACAGAGGCAGTAGACACAATTTTCCCTCACAGACAGATACAGACCAAGGTTGAAGATCAATGCAGACACCCTCCCTCAATTTCAGTTGCTACAAGTGATCTTCTGAAGGAACAAGACCCCAGCCCTTACACTGCACTGCTCTTCTCTAAAGGGAAATATATCTGAATGACATCAAGCTCAGAGAAAAATTTAGCCTGAGACCTTTATTAAGAATAGAGGAAAAGATTTCTCTATCACTGCAGAGACGTGTTTTCAAATTAGGCCAGTCACAGGCAGCTGGGTGGACACTGCAGCAGAGATTCAGTGCACTTACTGTATGTTCAGAGGCATCACTGGTAACAAGCTAGGTCCCTAATAATGTAGAAATAAGGGAGATGCAGTAAACAGCTCTCTCTGCCAAAGAACTGCAAGAAGCTTGAGGAACCTGCTCAGTCCTTCAATAGTACCAGACATGTAGCATTGAAACTTTTTCTCATGCTTTAATTAGAGAAGAAAAACTGTAGTGTGGTTAATTGGGTTTGGTTGTACTTTATCAGATTTCCTTCTTTGACATTATGTAATGTGCTTCTATAAATCCTTGGCATAAATTGAAAATCCAACCTCAGAGCATACCAACAACCTTATTCAACACAGAAAGAAACTGTTCACAAAATGGAACATTGCCCTTTTCTCAGCTACTACTATATCCTACAAAAAATCTTCAAATTTTGTCTAAACTTGCTTCATACTATAAAAATTGATATGTTAAAATGAACTAGAAGAATTTGAAATGGCCATGCTTGTTTTATGAATGTACTAAAGTCAATGCATCATCTTATACCAGTGAAGAAGTGCAACGACAACAAAGAATATTTTCCTCAAATTTAATTGCTGCTTTGGCACCAATCTGGAAGTATTCACATGTTTTATTTAATAGATATATTACCTTCTGTGGGTATATGAGTCTTTTGTTGCACGATGTCCTCAAAGTATTAGGCAACAGCCACAAAGTCTATGAAAGATTATTCATAAACCCAGATTGTATGGCTGAACATAGATTTCATGTTTTATGCAAGCCTGAATTATATACACTCAAAGTGAGCTGTTCAATTCAGAGACTCACAGAGCTCAATCTTTAAATTATATAATAATTTTTGAATTAACAAAAAAGGGAAACCATAGCACCTGTGGTTTATTGCATAGCTAACCCTTAGTTAAATATGCATTGTAAATTTGGAAAGAATAAAAAAGTCTTTAAAGAAGAAAGCTTATAAAAAACAAGTCTCAGTTTGGAGTGAACTTTGACACTTCAGCCATAAAATTTTTAAAATAGAGTGCAAAAAGAGGAATTATATAACACAAGTTTCTCTTTCACGAATCCTCACAGCCACTGCCATTCTATCTCACCCCTAAGGGTCACTAACATCTTACCTATTGCAGAATAGCCACCTACACATAAGAATCTAATAGAGGCACGAGGTAATAAAAATATTGCCATTAAATTACTAAGTTGAAATATCTTTTTTCTTTACAGTAGCATGCACGTTTTGTGGCAGTGCTCTGGAGCCTCACCTCTTGACTGCAATCCTGTCATAACATCAGAGACCAAGCAGCAGTGGAGTGGGGTTTTTGAAGTTCAAGCACCACTAACAAGCAAGAATCCTTAAGAAAACATCCCCTCCTCACACAGAAAGTAGAAAATCACCTGCAGATGGGCAGTAATGCAATCAAACCTGATAGCTGTACCATAAACTTCATTGAAGTGAACAGGTAGGCATTGTTAGAGCTAAGAATTTATATTTATTTCTTATTTTTTTACTTATCATAAACAAGAGCCCTGGGGCCTGGAAAAGAAAATAAAAGAGAAAAGAGATAGAAAGGCAGATGCAATACTGACACTACCAAGATGACCAAACAATAACTTCAACAGAGCATATAATACCTTATTACAACACTGAAAAAAACAAAACAGAACAAAAAAACAACTGAACAAACAAAAACTCCCACAAAAAAACTTCAGAGCTGTTAAATGTTAAATCTATCCATTGCAAAGATGATATGCTAATATCAGAACAACACCTTTTTTTTAAAGCCCTACAAAATGTTAAGTTCAGATTGGCACAACAAACAAAACAAGATCCTTGTTCTTTGGGTTGACATTTACATTTTGCTTCTTCAAAGTATACATATACTACAAAGTATACAAAAAGTTGGTTTTTTAAACATCTTTCACTCCTCAACCTCCCCACCCAGTCTGAGTTACATCATTGCTGTCTGTCAGCAGATAATTCAAAACATGTACCTCAGCAGACAGTAGGTTCTTGCCATCTGCCTTTTATCAGAGGTGTCTGCCATATTTCTTGTGCACTGTGTGATCTTATAAGTAAATCAAACATAACACAAATAAAAGTAATATTAAATGAGAGACAGGCATTCCTGGGCATGGGACAGATGCTATCCATTCTGTTAGGGGACTCCTGATGTGAAATGAAGGCAAACAGGAGATTGCAATAGGGGAAAGAAAAAGGACCTGGAGAGCTTATTGTTAGCTGTTCAACTGTTGAAAGTCTTTTTGTACCATCTTTCTGACCCCAATCAGAATTAAGGGGGAGTGGGAAAAATCACTTGATACCAAAAGAGTAAAAGCTGAGAACAACTAATCTGAAACTCCGTGTTTCACAGTCCCCTAGGCCATTCTAAAACTAACCATAAACATTAGACATCACACATTCATTTGGCACTCTCCTTACATTAGGACACTTAAAACAAGTTCCCAAAAACCAGTGAAGATCTTTGGTCATGAAAGAGCAGTACCAAGACACAGGATGGGGTACTTGTATGGCAGACACTCCATTATTCATCTGCCATGAAGGGGAAATCTGAGCATAGCTGGCCTTGCAGATTAGTCAGCTGGCAGAAGCACTGTGTCCAGAATACTCTGATGCCAAGCAGCTGCCTGGAAAAAGTGGTATTTTCCTAGGAGCTCTGAGACATTTCTGTACCATTGGCACATCACTATGTGAAACACTTCTTGCCTCTGGGGGAAACCTATAAATGCCCAATATGTTCTTCATGAATATTTACTGATTTAGAGTTAAGGAGTTATGCCCTTGTCATATTCTTGTGGAGTAAATTCCTTCAACTACTCCTTTCTCCTCTGATATCAGTGCTTGAAGCGAGATGAGGGGGCAGTTTGCACAACTCTGCAGTCCAGGGACATTCACTGAACTCACACTCAAGGACTGAGTGGTAAAGAATTTGTCATATTGTCCTGTTTTTTACGAGTTCAGCTTTTGTCAATCACAAACCTCAAATGGCAGTGTTGAAAATGTGAGCGCAGGTGCATTTTCGAAATGTGAATTAGGTTTTTGACAGCAAAACTTGGCACAGACCTATGCCAAAAGTCTGGATTTTGGTGGAAAATTTAAAGAATAAAACTGAAAAGCCGAGTAAAAACTGTGAGTTAAAGCTTACATTTATCAGAACACATTAAAACATTGGTAGAAAATCAAAGTTTTTTAATATTGGTCTTACAGCAAGTCTCAGTATTTTCTAACTAATCACTTTTAATCACCAAGAAGAATAAGCTAACTAAGTGCATTTATAGCCTGTGACTCAGCTGGCAATAACTTGAGTTTTCAAGAGCACACACAAGAATTTATTGCTGCGGCCCAGTGAAACTGCACAGGTTTGCACAACTGGCTAAATAAGGAAAGGGTCTACATTAATGTCTAATGAGATAAGGCCAGTTTCTTTCTTCATTTCAAAGATAACTATTAAAATTTAGCTCCTACACACTCTACAACTAAAATTTTTGGATGGTTCCTCACCTCTCTGGGAAACTTCTGGATCCTGTAGATCCAATATTGTTTAGAAGCTTGTGCCCTTTTAGGTTCTAAATTCTGAAAATTTTTTTACAAGCTTAGTAAGTGGGTGCTTTACAACATTCTGCACATTATTTTCCACATCTTTCAAGTCTGTAAGTCAGATTTCTCTGACTTCTCCATTTGTGAAGTTCCATGTGAAAGCATACAACTAACAAAAATAGGAAACAAAGGAAAACGTCCTCCCTGACCTCAGCTAATTAAAGATACTGTTGATGTGCACCTAAGAGTGAAACCTGCAATTCTGCAGCACCTTAGTAACACTCACAACAAGCACCAGGCACATTGTTTGGTGGTTCTGAAATGTCCTGTTTTACAGTCTCTGAAAGCAGGTAGGTTTGAAGAGCTGAATCACCAGAACTTTCTAAATGTCTGCTGTGCAAGAAGTGCGGTTTCAAGTGATGTGACCAAAGGAAAACTACCTACAAACTGGAGTGAGTTGAGGGTTTCTCAGGAAAGATAATGCTGTATGGTAGTGAATGACACCAAAGCTGGGTGCACTGGAACCTCTCACTGTCTGCTTAAGACTGATATACACAAACACAGAAACAGTTCTGGATGACAGATTTGGGGACACAAAACATGCACCTGGTCTATTAACTCCAAAGATGCGGGGGGTCAGAAGCAAGAATTTTCCATTAATTTGTAGTTGAATATACCTAAATATGCCTGTATTTGAATATACCTAAAAATGCTTGCATTATCAACACAGGCTGACATTTAGTGCTTGCAAACACACAGGGAGCTGTTTCTATTGGGATGTGGTTTCTAGGCCTGTCCTTGTGCTGGATCAGAGAGAAGCTCATTTCGGAAGTGCTTCTACTTCCACATTTTCCTTACTTTTTCTCGCATTTCTTAACGAAGAATGAAAAATTTTTTAAAAAGCAAACAATAACAAAAAACTTTCAGCATAACGTACTGTTATGGTATCAGCCCCGGAACTGGCATAAAAGTTCTCAGTTTCTCTTAAGAGAAGTGACTGATTCACAGTACTGTAGATCTGGATCACACTTTTGAAAATAAAATCTGTTTATTAAAGGAATGTTTAAGTCTTATACTGTTGCCTTCCTTTGAGTGATTAGTTATTACAATCTGTCTGCTGAGTGGTGTGCATACTGTGAGGACAGACATGCTCCCTGCTCTAGGCATTGCTCCATAATATCTTACCAGGCTCCTTTAATACAGAAAGTAACTTCATTAGTAATTTGCTTCATTTAATCTATTCTCAGGCTGAATAATGCCTTCTTTGCAAATAACACTAATTTAGGTACATTTCCTTTACAAGTAACGCTGATCACTCACACCAGCTCTCCCTGCAGTATTAATCTTTGATTTATTAGGGTTCCCAAAGCTGAAGAAGGAGGTTTGGACAAGTAAAACAATGCAATTTCACTTGCTTAATAAATATTCCCATCATGTAGCTTCTACAAATGCCCTATTCGATATGGCAAATAAAAACTCTAAGCCCAGTTCATTTCAGTATTGTTGACTTTCCCTTTTAAAATATCCCCACCTTTCTCATATGAAATCAATTGGCATTGTTGGGCTCAAAAAATTGTAATATTCACATGCAAAAGCAGGTTTTTCACAACTTTCTGGTATGCGCCTCTGTTTCTCTAAACCATCCCATGCAGCTTTACATGCTGACTGAGGGTCATAAGGAGTGCCTGGAATGAGATTTTTAGATGCAAAAATCTTGTAAAGACAAGCTGCGGATAGGATTTTGTAGCTTCCTAGACACATCTTCAAAGCAGACCCCCAATAATTGTGATATTATGCATACCATATATCTGCTGTCTGTTCTGCTTGGGACCCTCGGAAAAAATTGAAAATGTATTTGGGTATAGTTCCACTCCAGTTGCAGACAGCTTCTCAAATGTATTTACATTTTCCTTACCAGCAGAGAGGGTTACTCTGTATTTTGTGCTTTTGTCTAAATTTTGCCTCTTAAAGACAAGGAGCAGGACAAATACAGTTCCCAGTATCTTTGGATGTGTTGTACACGGCCAATGTATCTCACTGAAATTCCCAGGGGATCAAAGCAGACATTAACACATCTCTAACAGAAGCAGGATAAAGACTGACTGACTCACTAAATGCTATTCATATGTATTAAGTATGTCAGAGATGTTTCTTTTTTTTTTTACACTATGAGATTCCTCCCAAAGGATGATATACTCAGTATGTTACCATATCAGTATACACCATTCCATCATGTTTACTCAGATCTTTCTTAGTGTTACTTTATGAACAAAAGCAAGAACCTCAAGCTCTGAAGTAACAAGGCAGGAGAATGCTCACCATCAGCAGCTGCACATCCCAGCCACATACAGGTGAAAGACAGAAATCTGGATGCATCATAAATCACCACCTCTCTCTTTCTTATTTCTTGCCAACAACATATGCAATTTCCTGGTACTTTCCAAACAGGGAAAGGGAAAAAACTGACAATCAAAACTCAGCCCTCTCCCAAAAAAAACCATCTAATATGAAGGAAACACCCACCCTTCCATAAAATTCCTCTAAACGTAAGAAAAGGGGTGAAAAAGGTAGCATATTACCAAAAGCCACATGCTACTAAAAAGAGATTCCTTTGTATTTATGCTTTGTTACATTGCAATTTAAGAGGCTATGATATGATATGATGATCTACTGAGATGCAATATACTACTACACTCAAGAGAAGAATTTTCCATGGCCACAGAAATAGTCTGGTGCAAAAATCTGGAGGAGAGAGAAAAAATCTGAAGCAGAGAGGATTTCTGTCCTTGCATGGAAGTAACCTTCATAGATTTGCACAGGCAGGGAGGCCCCATCCCTTGAAGACACATCAGGCATGCTTGTGCCACAAGTTGTGATTCAAACCTATGGAAAAGATCATTGCCATAGACAAATTCCTGTGTTAGTGGAGGACATGAAGGCTCCTTAGGACCCATCAAGGTAGCTGTGCATACCTGCCCCTCAGGATAGTCATCTCCTGATGGTGACAACTGACCTGCAGGATCTCATCTTTCATTTCTCATGAGACTATTCAGGTTGCTTCCAGACACTTCTCACAGGAGTTCCTGATCTTCAGTCTCATATCAGGTATCATATGCAGAGTGTCTCCCAGAGTAAATAAATAAATAAATAAATAAATAAATAAATAAATAAATAAATAAATAAATAAAATGTTTAAACTGAAGTAAACATGGCATTATCTCAGTTTAATACAGAGTTATTAATCCTTTCTCTTCCAAGTGGTTCACAGCACTCTGCTCTTCTTATTGTGCTCTGCAGACAGACAAAATTTTCCTGCCCATTATTGAGCTATTTTACCATCTCAAGGCATCAATATCTCCTTATGCTTTCTAGATATTTATCTGGACCTGTAAGAAACACTGGATCATCCTACAGCAATTCCACAAATGATTCTTCTTCCTATGATCTTTGAGTGGCCAAAATCCTTCATATCTTCATTTTACTCTGCCATAATGCCTGCATGAATTTAATTATGCTGAGGTTGGAAGGCTGCTTTAACAGAGGTTGTCACTTAAAATTACAAAGAAAGCAAATTTGAGTTAATAGCTTTCTTTTCTTTCCTCATCAGCCAGTCCACAACATCCACATTTTGTCCTTTTTATTTCTAAACATAAGGAATCAACAGCACCAGTAAAAGTTTATAAAATACCAGGGACTGTAGTGACTTTTAGGTCAAATTTGGAAATTATTCAAAATCCCTCTATATCCACTGGTATCTGTCTTAAATTCTCTCTTTGCCCTATAGTTTGAGACAAGACTATATAATACCTTGGTACAGACCACAACAGCAGTTACAGTTGCAACACATTTTGTAGTTTCATCTGTGATGTCATTATAATTTTATAGTTTCAAAGGCTCCAATGTTCTGTGATTGATGACTTTGCCTTTAGATTAGATATGCACATAAATAAATTAATTAAAAAGAGAGAATAAGAAAGATGGAGTAGAAGCCAAATTCTGCTTGCTATTACATGAACATTAAAAATATAGTTATTTAAACTGATAAAAATCTGAAGAGAGAAAACACTGAAAGAATAAATGCTAACGGTTCTTAAAACAAATGTGCTTATCACTCAGTTGGAATATTTTAGACTGTCATTTAGGCAGAATTTTAGTTTTTGTTCTAAATATATTTAGAAGCAATTATGCTAACTCTGTAGTCTGAAGGTTACCGTTAAATTGTTGAAATTAGTCTACTTTAAAAATAAGCAGGTTTGTGGCCAAAAGAAATTGGAAGCTCTGTGAAATCCATTTTGTACCTTAAAGCAGGAAGCTGGGAGGGAAATAAAAAAACTGCTAATAGAGTGGTAGAGAACTCAGGAGAATACATGAGGGAAAAAAAATGACAGAGCAGTGGTGAGTACACAGAGAGAAACACAGGTATTCAGAAGTGAAAAGCCCAGACCTGCATGCTGCCACACGGTAATTTTGCTCTATTGTACCTCTGTACCAAATTACCAACAGGGAGGTAAATTTTACCCCACAATATGCAACTTGGCACGGTCATAATAAATCAGGAATAAAAACACCAACAGGAACACTTGAAAAAGCATGGGAGGTGTAGAAAGCAAGAAGATAGTGCAGCAGTGTTTGAATAGTCTAAAAGCATAAAACCATAATAACTAGAAGTCTTTTAGAAAAATGGGCCATTGAGGCTGACCATCAGGGAAAAAGCAAAATGAATTAAACAGAATTGTGTCTAGATAGTATCCTATCTATGAGATGTTTAGAACAAGACTCAGTGAAGTGGAATGAAAAAAAAAAACAAACCTGTAGGAAAAGATGTTTTAGGTCAAAAAAGGTATTTTTCTATCTCTAATTCTGTTTGTTCCATGGCACTTCAGAGAAAGTTGAAAGAAACAATGAAAGGAAATGGGGAGAGGTACAAGCTGTCTAGAAACAGCAGCCCTATTCATACAGGTGAGAAATGGTAGGAGCTTTCTAAAACTGGTGAGAGTTGAGAAAATGTTTTCAACACAGGAGTTTTATGCAGGCTATATACAAGGGGTTGGAAAAGGAAAAGAGTAAAAGTTTTACTGCAGTAAAAGACCTGGGGCATGGGCCACAGAGATTTGAGAGGAAATAGAAATGTACCCTGTCTGTGCTCATTTGCATAAGTACAGTTATACCTACAAGTTTGTTGAGGAAAAAATATTAGAATACTGGATTGAAAAGAAAAAGAAAATTAAAAATTAGAGGAGGAGAAACTGCAGTTTTATGGCAATGCCCAGATTCACAGGCTAGGCAGAAGTGCAGGTGTAGAATAGAGGCACAGCTCAGCTCTCTACAGCAGGGTCTGTGCAAGGGCAGCTCAGCTATCTATGACCTGTTGCAGTCACCCAAGGGAGAAAACCAGAAAGACAAAAGAGGAAGAGCAGAAAGTGAGGGCTTGGCACTATGTAGCGCCAACAACTACAGATGGATGCCAAAGTAGACATCTCAAAAACACCCAACACCACAATGTGCTGCTATGTGGAGCCACTGTAAAGCACAGATAAGTGCAGCTACTTTCTGCCAGGTTTCAAACTGATAAGACCTCAAAAAACACATTTTCCTTCAACAGGGCTGTGTGGGGCCAAGGAAACTTGACTGGACTCAGCAGGGGCAGAGACAAGAAAAACATGACTGTAGTTATCGACCTCAGATTAATAGTTATTTCACTGCTACATTAAAGGCATTGTTTGATAAAGCTGGAAAATGATATTTGCCGGCACAGTCACAAAGCATTATTTGATATGAAAATGTCAGTGAATATCTCTTTCAATTATTCTTCCTTTCCTATTCGAAAGCGGTGTTTATTCCATAAAAACCTAGTGTTATCTCAGTTTAATTCAGAGAGCTACTCATATCAATGAAGCACAATATAATAAGGTTGTGCAAAATATTACAAAATACAAAAACCATTTAGGACATTTAGGAATGATCTTCACAAAAGGAAAGAAGGTTTTAACCATGCATAATAAACAGGATGATAAATCTTTAAACACTTAAGTAAATTTTTCCATGAACTATTTAACAATCTTCTTTCTTTGAAGAGAACATAATATTTTCAAATCATCTCACAGTAACTTAACACCTTTAACCTGCACTTTCTACAAAGCACAAAATCTGCTATGCCTGACTTTAGTGGAAGTGGTAATTTTTAAATAGAGGTTCCAGGTTTATCAAAGGCCCAGATGTATGAGCACCATATATATAAATTGAGCATACAATACCATCAATTATGTGGTTAGAATTACCTCTCTCTTCTTAATAAAACCAAAGAAAATTTGAACTTCCAACACCATAGACTAGGTGGCTACCAAGTCAGAAAAATCTGAAAAAGGGATCAGAGTACAGTCATACATTTATTTTTGCATCTTTTATAAAAATATCTTCAACTGCACAGTGTGGCTTATCTTCCTGTCCAAAATATCCACAACTAGATTAAAAAAGACCCATGTGTACAGGCACAGATTCTTTCATTTCCATGAGTTTCTGCTGGTTGCAGGTCCCCTACAGCATACTTTACACAGTAAGGTGGTTCACTTCTGCAAGCTACTGTAAACTCTCTCTTCATGTGGAAGTATGTGACTTCCAACACACACAGACAATGGATGCAAAGCAGTATGAAAGATGGAGGTCTTCAAAATGGGCAGATGCAAAGCTATGAATCCAAGGTATATCTGACAATTAACTTGATGTTTAAGTGACAGATGGTAAGAGCATGGCCACTCGATGGTAACAGCTATGTAGAATGAGTTCTGCACAGCAGAACTTCAGTGGTTATAGAAAAGACTCTGAAAATCCTGTATTTGGCATTTTCTAGTTAGCTACAGTTATCCTAGAAAGAGTAGAAAATATCACGTGGTTATCAGAAAAAAGTATTCTGAGCAGTTTCACAATTTTTATCTGCCATTTTGTAGATTTTAGTCTTTCCTTAAATTTGCTAGACACTAGTCCTAAGAAGAGAACGACATGACTGTTTCACCAGATAACCCCAGGCAAGTCCCATTCAGCCCCATGTGCTCTCAAGCACCTTGGCGTGACTCAAAGCAGACGTAGATTTGCACGGCAGTAAGCAGGCAGTGTTTCAGCTGGCAGTGAGGCATTCCCGTTAGCATTCAACAAAGAAATTAAGGGGGTGCCTGGGATGATGATTATGATGCAGCAAATGGAATCACTTCCCCTTTGGATTCTGCTAAATCATCTCTGACAGAAACCATTTATCCCCAAGGCTCCTGAAAATATTTTTGAACAGTTGTAAATTCTGTCTTTAGAAAGGGCTTGATCTTACCAAGCAGAGGTATCTCCAAAACATTACCATGTGAGATAATACTCTCTAACACCTTTTATCCCTTCTCAAGCTTCTTACCAATCATACCATCAGAATATATTTTTATACTTCACAATAACCACACTGTTTTTCAAGCAGCATTCACCTAATACTATTTTGTTTACAAAGAAATCTGAAGCCTTGCCCATTGCCATAAAAGGGAATATTTAAAAAAAATTATTCTAGTTTCTTTCCTGTTCAAAACAGGCATGCTCAGGGAGCACAAATGTAAAAATAAGCAGAAGTATTTGGAAATCCAGTATCAAACACAGGCATCCTGTCACTGACACTGAGACAGGTTTTACAATGGTCTTTATTCTTGCAATTGCACTGTCTCCAGCAGTACTGTAAGACCTTTATTCTGAACATTCTCTTGACTAATAGGAGTCTTGAAATAGCTGAAAATGCTGTACAGTTGTGTAGAAATTTTCCAGAGAACTAAAAAATATGTTCTTTCTATAATTGCAGCTGTGTCAGAGATAAACAGGCAGCCAGAGCAGGAACAGGCTGAACAAGGAAAACAAGTAAAGCTAATGGGGGGGAGGGGGCGGGGGGTAAGAACATTAAGGAGGAAAATTAACTAGCACATCAGAAAACAACAACAAATTCCCAACAATTAATGTGCAAGCAAGGATCAAAGGGTATGATGAACTTGATGAGAAGCAAAGGCCGGGTCTCTGCTCAATGAACTCTCACCACTCCATATTTAGAACCAAATTTTCATGGAGTTTCCCCATTCTTCAGTCATCAGAAGAGAAGAGGGTAAGGGAGGGTAACATTTATGGAGGAAAAAATAAAAAAAACCCCCAACAATATTTGTCCTTACTCTGTTAGAACTAATGTTCCTACCTCAAGCTAGGCAAGTTACTTAATCAATTGTTTTCTGTTGGTTACTTCTAATGTGCTCCCCATTTTCTTGTTTGGCTTGAAAAACGATTTGCAGAAACGCTGAGACCTCATAACTGCAGCTGGGAATTGCATTCTGGGAACTGCTCAGTGAGAATCACAAGTGTGTTATAAACATATTGTCTACATGTAGTGTTGACTAATGCTAAGTATGCTGAAAAGAAGAAAATATTGCCCAAATTCCTTAGGCATTACAAAGGGGGATGCACAAAGGAGTTAATTTCACACATTTCCAGTACCATAGAATCATAAAATGGCCTGGGTTGGAAGGTTCCTCAAAGATCACCTCATTCCAAACCCCTTGCCATGAGTAGGGACACTTTCCACTAGACCACGTTGGTCAAAGTCCTAATCCAACTCGGCCTAGATATTCTTCCAATAATGGGGTATCCACAATTTCTCTGGGCAACCTGTTCCAGTGTCTCATCACTCCCACTGTAAAGAATTTCTTCCTATATCTAATAATCTAAACTTACCTTCATCCACTTTGAAGTCGATATCCCTTGTTCTGTCACTCCGTGCCCTTGTCAAAACTCTCTCTCCAGTTTTCTTGTAGGTTCCTTTAGATACTGAAAAGTGCTATAAAGTCACCCTGAGCCTTGTCTTCTCCTGAACAACCCCAGCTCTCTGAACCTGTTTCCACAGGAGAGGTGCTCCAGGTCTCTGATATTGCTTGTGGCCCCCTGGACTCATTCTAACAAGTCCATGTCCTTATGGACACCAGAGTTGGATGGAGACACATGGGGGTCTCAGACAGCAAAGCAGAGGGGAAGATTCATCTCCATGGATCTGTTGGCCACACTGCTTTGAATGCAGCCCAGGATACCTTTGGCTTTCTGGGCTGCAAGGGCACATGGCCAGCTCATGTTGAGCTCCTTGTCCACCAATACGCCAAGCTCTCCTCCTCAGGGCTGCTCTCAATCCATTCTCTGCTCAGCCTGTTATTTGTGCTTGAGCTTGACCTGACCCAGCTGCAAGATCTTGCATCTCAGTTCACAGCATTTTTCTGAAAATAAGCATATTTTGAGGGCAGATGCGAAAACCAATAGTGTAATGTCCCAAGAGAATTTTAAACAGCGTTTAACAAGTGAGATCTAGACACCTCTACTGAAGGACAGGGAAAAAACAAAGCATCTGGTCATCAAGCAAGCACTGCACATGTGTCAAACAAGGTAGGGGTTCACAGGCAAAAAAACTAAACACTTTCTATAATCCCACTCTGGCATTTCCTCAGAAATGTGGCTTTGATTTTGTTGTATCAGGTGGGGTTTTTTTTGTGTGTGTATATATTGGGAAAAGTAGAAGCTCACTGCCATAAATTTTTGAATTCTATAAAAAGATTTCAAAATTATATACACCTTTTATGGGATTTTCCAGCTGAGAGAGAAAGTAAGGAAAAGCAGAATTAGTACATCAGTGGTCACATTACCACCCAGCCTCCATGCATGACTATGTCTGCTCATCCTCAAATAAAGCTTAGGTTTAAAAAGCATGAGCTGACTCAGCCCTAACAGGGCTAGTTAGAGGGGAAAGGGGAATATATTCTTTCATTCTCATATAGAGCTTTTGGTTGAAGATTTTATGCTGAGTATGTATGGCTGATGTAGTTACCTTATGCCAAATACTACTAAAGTCAGAACATATGGGGACACACAATTCAAGTGTTGGTTAATAATGTCTTGGGGAAGATGGGAGAAGAAACAGGGAGAGCAAGAAGTGCAGATGAGAGAAAGGAGACAGGATATTTAACTTTTTGTAAATATAAATAAACACATGCTAAATCAAGTTGTACGGTAAGTTCTTTGCTTGCTCAACATATTGCAACGATTTAAGAAACAGAATGCCGAGACACAGATGAAACATTTGGAGACTACATATGCTAGCACATTGGGTATATGGCATTACAAATCACTTGCATACACAGAGTGAAAACCTTGTGATTTTAAATGTTGCTGTTGAAACATAGGTAATGGTAAACTACACTGCATGCCTGCTGCCATAGTACCATCCAAACCTTTCTTCCCACTTCACTATCCTTAACCAGCCGTCAAGTAGAAAAAAAATAAAAAGGATAAAAAAAATTAAAAATGCAACTTGCCGTTTGTTCCCATGGAAGAATTACAGATGAATAAATACAATAATTTACTGCTTCTGAAACAGCAGTAATCACCTGGTAAATATACTGAGACATATTTGTCTTGTTAATATCACTTGTATCTGCCAACAGTAGTCTTGAAGATTCCCCAGGGCATAGCAATTAAGTCTGCAAGCACTTCAAACATGTACAAGGCAAAGCACAGCATATGGATCTGGGTGTCTGGGTCTCTCTACTGAACTTGATAGGAATCATGGATTTCCTATTTATTCTGTCAAAAAAGAGTTATGAGCTGCTCATCCTCGGGCTGGAAGGTATCCACAAGAGAACTATAAACTCTCCATTTAGAAGGATGCATTTCTGTGCTTTGAGTATTTATAGGTGCTATGACATCATAATGCTGGGAATCATAGTATTTATGTGTTTTCTGTAAAAGACTCATTTACAGTAAGGCTATTAGAGAAAGTGAAGAATATTAGCTTGACTATCAACAAGTGCTACATAAACACAAACAGGATTCATAACAAAAAAAACATACTGAGTCTAGTATGAAACACATAACTGGAGATTAATTTTATTTTTTGTCATGACAGAGACACTGAAGGACAAGAAATACAGGGGAATAAATACTAAAAAAGGAGAAGAACAAAAGGAAAAATATTTTACTAAATATATATTAGTCTTCTGTTCACCTGCCATACTAGCTGTCTTTCAGCTTTGTCCTCCAGTTTCTCCTGTGACACTCCTACCATGTCGTGCAGCATAATCGATACTCATTCACCAAAGTGAGTACATCTTAATCTTGTTCTGTGCAAATGTCTGTAATCTGAAAAATGTTTTGGTTTTCAAGGCATGTAATAAAATAGATGTCATATATGGCAATTTTTCATGAAGTTGCATTTATTCAACAGGGAATGTCAGCACAAGAGAACAAATAAAAAGAATAATCCACTGTCATATGAAATTAAGTTTTCAGCAAAATTGTCATTAGTATTTATGTTAACTGCCATCAAAACCTAAAGAGACATGTTAACATTGGAATCTGAGCAGCCTGGTATCACACTGGTCTTCAGTTTTGGAGAAAAGCTGCTTTAAATGCAAAAGCTCTGATTTCAGTTCTAGCACTGATTGTTTCCTTTGAAAGTGTTCTTCCCACACCCACCCTCATCTTCCTTCCAGATGTTCATGGAGCAAACACCGAGTGATTCAAATAAATTGATGCATGCAGTTGTAAGAGCAAATTGACTTCTATTTGCTAAGAATTTTTCTAGTCAGATTTGCTGATGTGGTTTTCTAATTTTTTTTTTTTGGTTTGGTGTTTTTTGGGGGTTTGGGTTTGGTTTTTTTTGGGGGGGGGTTGTGTGTCTGTGTGCGGTTTTTGGGGGCTTTTTTTGTTGGTTTTTGTCTGTTTGGTTGGTTGGTTTTTGTTTGTTTGTTTTTGGTTTTTTTTGTTTTTGTGTGTGTGGCCAGAATGCAGAAGACTTTCTTGTTGATCATTAGGAATACACTCTAAAAGCCATGGTCATTATTATGTCAACGCATTATTGAAGGCTGCCTCTGCACAATATGATACAATGTGATGTTGTGAAAAAGATGCACAATCTACATGTGCAACTGCAAGATATAACAGAAATCTGTAAAGGGAAGGAACTTCTGCAACCTGTACAGGAAGAACTGACCCTTTCTTCCAGAATACCCTCATGGAAAACTGTGTAGCCTGAGTTCCACTTCCAATTTTTTTTTTCTTCTTCCTTCTACCTCTTCACATTCTCCTGACTTAGAAATCAGACAGCCATTAGGATATGCATACATTCCTGGCTTGCAACCAGCTGCACATCACACTGAGGAACATGGTAGATGTAAAGGCATAGGACATTGGACTACCCCATATTCTTCTCCTTTAAAAAAGAAAAAAAGAAAAAAAACAGCCAGCAAAACAACAACCAACCAGCAAAAAAAGCCCAAAATGAAAACCCCACAACAAACAACAAAATTCCAAACCAACATATGCACACTGTTGAGTATAATGTATTCCTCTCAAGAACCAGTGCACATGCTCTCATACCTCTGATTATTCCCTAATGGCTACAGACAGCAGTGAATTTACAGAAAGCCCCATAATATAATTTCCATTAAAAAAATCAAGCAAACAAAATGGAAAGAAAAAAAAAAACAACAAAACAAATCAACCAAACCACCACATCAGGCAAAACTATTCCTTAAAAAACCTTTTCTGAATTCTCTTTTTCATCTCAATGGATGGAAGGGAGCACGATCTGTCCTAATTAGCTCAGGGTCAAGGCTAGAAATGGAGCTGCTGCTGTTCATCTGTGCCCCAGACAGTACATTTTGCGAAAGGCGGCATCAGAGAAATTGTTGCAATTAGTTTATAACTGCCTGGTGTGCTCTGTCCATACTGAGCTGGATTAATCAATCATTAGCAACCTTAACACTGAGACTGAAAATCCGCTAGCAGAATAAACACTAAACAGATGGCAAGTCCTTGACACTGCAAGGACAATCCAAACCGAGCTCCAGCAGCTCCTTCCTTCCAGGCAGGCGTAATCCAAGGTCCCTGTTGGTGAGGGGGTGCACTGAGGGGGTGTCCCCAGTTCTGTGCACAACTGACTTTTCCAGGATGTGCATCTGAATGCTGATTCCCTCTTCCTGAGGGATGCCAGAGCCATGGCTGCAGGGAGCAGGCTTGGCAGCCGAGATAAGGAGAGTCAATCCTCACTGCTTCCATTCGTTACTGCTTGACCACCGGTGGGATCTGCCGTGATGGCTGATGGGGGCTGCTGGGCTTTGCTCCAAGTTATCAAGGTAAAAATGCCTTTTCCAGGGGGAAAACTATCTGGAAGAACACAGCCAAATACATAGATAACTTTGGTATTGTTACCAGTAATAGGGGACCTACTGATTGTTTTACAGTCAGTGGCATTGTTGTTCAACCTTCCCTGGCCAGAGGTAATTCTGCAGTGGAAATGCATTTGTCAGAACAGATTCCTTCCCTCAGGTACCAGATATACCAGCAAAACAATGATCAACTACCTTGAGAGGCATTTTCTCAAACTTGTTCTATCTAAAATCTCTTACAGTCACTTTCAGGCACCTAAGAAAAGGTTGTAATTTTTCATGGAAGATATTTTCAATACACTAGGGCCATGACTTTAGGCAGAAATAGGTTCACGCAATCCTTCCACTAAATAAGGCCTTTGGGGAGTCCTAGATTGCAGGCTTTGGGCTGTTTGTTTTTAGGCATTCTGTTTAAAATAGCCACTTAAAAAGGCCTAATGATGTAGCTCAGTTTTGTTAAAACCTGAGAAAATCAGAATCAGACGAGCAAAGTCCAGTTCTCCGAGTAGAGAAAAAAAACAAAGAACAAACATTTTAGATGTGTTTGTAAGCAAGGTCTGTCCATATTCCATTGCACACAATGGGGAATTTGGGAAGATGGGCCAAAATCGGAAGATGGGCCCAAACCCACAGGATTCTGGAATGCATTAAAAGCTTACATTGGCTCAAAGAAAAAAGCTGGACAAGACCAAGGAAGAAAAATGCATTAAGAGCTGGTAAATACACAGAAACTACCTTTGCCTCATGAGGTCCTCTACATTCTTCCCTAAGCACTCACCTTCAGCTTCTTTGAGACAGAATACTGCACCAGATAAACCCTGATTTGGCACAGCCACGCACATGTAATGTAGAGAGGAGAAAAAAACTCCTACAAATGCTTTTTGTAATTCAATTACTGTATCATTTTGCAAGCATCAGAAAGTTTAAAGAGTTGCTTGTGGTCTTTTAACATAAAATTCACATTCAATTCTGAATTCCTTAGAGTTTCAGACATACCAAGTTTGTTTTGGTTTCTTTGTTAACACATGCAGAAGAATGTTTATTTAAAGTATTCTACTGGTAGAGACAAATAAAACACAAGTATACCATCCCTGAGCCTGGATTGTTTACATTTCTATAGCTATGGTGGTTTTAGTGAGAGGTGAGAGATGGCAACAGAGGAACCAAAATGGGACAACCCTTGCTGCAGCAGACAGAGCTGTATGGTGTTTAGTCCCTGCCGAACCAAGGGCAGCTGAATATACAATTACCCATTTCCAAAAGAAAAAGTCCAGGAAAAATATGACAAGTTTCTTTCAGGATACGGTATAAAATCAGTTTTATAAGAATATGTAAATCTGTCAATTTTGTTTCTTGATATGACAGGTCCTTTTCCAAGTTACGTATTTGTTCTTGAATGCTTTTATTCAATACCTATAGAGTACACTTTTGTCCTTAAAAATATATACCTATTTGAATACATAAACAGAAGCCCACATCTTCCAGCCATTTATAAAGCAAGTATTAAATACTCAATTATCACAAATGAAAGATATGTGCATTATTTTGAGTCAGAGTTTACAAGAGGCCAGACAGACTTTTTTTCATTTAGTTTCTCTAAAGCAGCTTATACCAAGCTCTATACATTTCTCAAGTCTTGAAAATTATACAGGAATTCAAGTCTACACTGATTTTGCTACCCTACTCTCAGAGACTACACCTACTCACAGGTCTGTGTTTGTGCTAGAGATATCTCATTTAATTTTTTAGGGTTTTTTTTCTGTCAGTTGGGATCTAGACACATCCCACTTCTATTTTTATTTCTTCTCTCCTCCACCAGTTACTACTGAGCTGAGGGGGTTGAGCTAACATCTTCCATAGATCAAGAATAAACACACTACAGTTGAGACAGTAGTAAAGCAAGTTTCACTGCTGCTCTCATCCATGTGTTTCAGTCACTTGTCAGAGTAGCTGGGCATGGAGTCAAATCCCATAATCCTGCCCTCACCACTGACCTGGATCACAGGGGCAGTAGCTTTTCCCAGCACCAGTCACCAGTTTACTAGAAAGCAGAAACATTGCTCTGTTTATATTCCTTAGAGCTGTGGAGTAATAACAGGATGGAAAAGGTTTGAGGCAACATTCATCCTGGCTGCAGTTGATCTACTGACCTATATGTGAAGAGCTCCATGTATCCCATTACCATTTCCTGGAGTCATCCTGACCCTTTGTTCCCCACCTTTATTAAAAGACCTGAAGATTAATGCAGGGAACAAATGGCAGAGAAATAAATCTTTGTCTGTGTTACATTTCAAGGGTGATGTTTCACAAGTGTAATTGTGTGGAAAAGGTGTTTTGTTATGAGGTGGTTTTTTTTGTTTGTTTCTTTTGGATTTGTTGTTTCTTTAACACACAACAAAAATCACCATAAAATCTGCTAGTGTTTATACATGTCTAGCTTGAGGCTTCCATAACTTTGAAGCCATTGTAGGTAAAGATATTGTTCAGAATTTTAATTCTACAACATTAAATGGCTTTATTATCTTTCTAATTTCAAAGCAGACAAGTAACTCAGTTCCTCCAGGAACACAATATAATTAGTCATCTGTAGACATTACAGAACGATTTTTTTCCTAACAAAATTAAAATCCTCTCATTATCTTTAAAATACTTTGTAGCTTATCTTGCTTTTAAATTTGAAGTGGGGGAATGGATGACAAATTAGAATTTGCATCTTATTTCCCTGACTTTCTAACTTGGTCAAATTTGGACTATCATTTCAAATAAGAAATCTTTCCTTTTCTTTGTTCCATCATTAAGACTGGTTTTTTTCTCAAGATTCCTTTCCTTTATTTTTAGGTGTCTGGGTGATCTTACTAAGCTGAAAGGCAGGACTGCATTGGTAGTATTTTGTTCTAGACCAATCAATGCTGTCTCAGATAGTAGTCTAAATTTTTTTAACTTCCCATTTTTATTTGGAAGCTGATTTTTCCTCTCATACAAGAATTCCAAATGTTCAACATAGTAAGCAATGAAAAATATCCTGAAACTAGTGCTGACCCACTCTTGCCCCACTGGTTAATTTGCTGCAACCTTAGTATTGGCACCTGCAGCATCACATTTGTAAATAACTACTCAGTTTGTAGCTAACTCTTTCACTACTATAATGCAGAGTTTATGCTTAAATAAGCATATGCACATCTCCAAATTATTTAGATAAGTTATCCAGACTTCCTATTAAGAAAAGAGTATGTAAAAATCTACAAGTGATGAGAGGAAAGATAGACAATTTTAAAAAATTTAATCACAAAATAAGCTCTTTATGATCCATAGATGCATATATTGGCAAAAGTATCCTTGTCTGCTGTCTCTTTACACTGCTAACACAAACTCATTTAGTGTCTTCTCTTTTCATTTGGGAGCCCTCTCACTGCAGAGCCCCTAAAAGATTTCAAGCATTCTGGAAGTGAGCCCAAAGGGACTTGGGGGAAAGGCACAATAACCTCTTAAATATAAATAACACAAGTAAGTAATTATCTCCCCTGCTTCCAGTTCTACTACCTTAGAGAAAGCTGAGAGAGCTGAGTAACAGTTGAGCAACATTTAACTCTACAAATAATCTACCAATTTTCAATAAAGGGTCTTTGACATGTTTTCCCACCACTTTCAGCTTCTCCCAAAGACCTAGGAAATAAACTTTTAGAGGGTAAGTGTTCACAGAATGAATTGACAAAATTTGAAGCAACAGCATATGAAATTTGAGAACATTTTTCAAAAACTGTAAGTTTATATCTCTTATATATAAGAGATATATACTTATA
>VXBI01007927.1:41858-119212 GCA_013397375.1 Toxostoma redivivum | reverse complement strand
TATATATCATATATATATATGTTATTCAAATCATGGTATTTTATTTCATGAGTTATCACAAAGAAGTATTGCTCAATAAAAGCTATAGAGACTCTACACGAGGAGTAGAGTTTAGGATAAAACCAAAAAATTTCAAAGAATATCAGTAAATATCTAAACAATTTTAAGAAAAACACATGGTCCATGACTCTAATATTGAAGGAATCGCCACTAATCCAAACTTTAATCCTACTCCACCATTAATTTGCTTCATGTTTCTGACCAACAATAGCAATAATTTTATTTTCCATTCTATGTTCTCCCTTTGCCTTGTTAACTTTAGTATTTTACAGATGGAGAATATTATGGTGGAGACAGTGCCCTCAACTGTTCTAGTGATACCCCTCCAAAGGGATAAAGGAGGGGCCTGAAATAGACTATTTGTTATCTCTGTACTACAACAAATCAAAGCTTCTAGTGAAGACGGTTCCAGAACTTAGAAAACTCAAGTTATACTCAATGTTTCTCTATCACAGTTCATCAGAAATACTACATCTCCCTCAGAGCTCTAGTTTAGGTGTTACTTTCTACAAAACCATGAAACAAATTGTCCTTATCTTTTACAAACACCTTCTAAGAGACCACTTAAAATGTGGGATGACGACCACAGCTGAGACCTGTCCTCCTCTGACACAGGGAGACTCCTTACAAATCAGGAACGGATCTAGGCTCAGATCAGAGCTGTCTTGACATGCTGATCTAAGACTGCACCGTGAATCACTCTCCCATCAGTGAGCTCACGGTGTTGTTGCATGCACTACACGAGTGCTTTGACAAGCAAATCACTCCTCTAAGCTCAAATGGACAGCTCAAAAAACAGGACCAAAACACCCATCAAAAACAAACATATGAAAAAATGTGATGCATTCACATTTCTTGGTGCTCTGGAGGACAACAGCTAACCCTAAAAGAAAGCCTCATTCGGAACCAGTAGTATCTGCTCCTACAGGAACAATAATGACAATATGATCTTCCCAGTGAGAATATCAAGAATGCTGGAGGGTCCATTTCTCAAGAAAGCTATTTGTTTTGAATTATTCACTTAGTTCCTCAGTTAATTAATTCCAAGAATGTGGCTATTACATCCCAGGCTACGATCTTTCAAACTGTGTTTAATTGTCATCACAAAAATGAAATTCTTTCCCTCATTTTGAAGTTGAGACAGAAATTGTTGCAAGAAAAATAATTAAAAGGAACAAGGAAAAAAATCTAAAAAAACAGTAGAATAACCCACAAAACAACAAACATCACTAAAACTCTATAGCTCTGAGAACAGACAGAAAATTAACATGGCCTAATAAAATTCATGGTGGGGTTGTCACTGTTATTATCTAGAAGACAATAAACATTATTGACTAGTGCTCCTTCACACAGAATCCTTCAATTGTCATCCTTCACATAGGCCTGTGGCTATAAATAAATAAATAAATAAAATTTGATTTATCTGTGTTATAAATATAGACCTCTCACATATGAGCAATTTATAGACACAAGGAAAGCACAATGGGCAGAGAGTAGGGCATGGCATGGACCTGGCTCCATTCCAGTCCCCTCAGACCAAGGACAAATCACTGGCATTCCAGTCCCATTCATTTGCCTCCACCTTCAAACAAAGCCAGTCCAAACACCATGCTCAGCACCATGACCTTTCCCAGCCTGTTCCCACCAATACAAAACGTTACTTTATTCATTCTTCGTAGAAGCACATGCAGGTTTCTACCCGAAACTTTCAAAGTCACACTCCATATACAGCCCTTTCCTGTTCTACACTCCTCTTTTCAGATCCTCCTACAGAAACCCAAAATAATTTGTCAGATCTGTATGTAAGACCCGTTTCTCTGTAAGACCTCAAAGAGAATTTAGATTCATGCTATATGCATGTATCTGCCCTCTGTGGGATATTGCCAGCTCAGCTAGAGTACCTTCACCATCTAATCCATGCACATCAAAGCATCTTAGGAGCTCCAGAATGAATAACTACAGGCTTTCATGGCATAATTTATACACATATCTAATGTGGTGAGCCAAAGACATCTGCAGTCCTGAGAAGTAACTCAAGTTTCAGAACTGAGCCCTAAAGTTTCAGCCTAGTTCATGTGGCTTCACCACAACTAACCCGCTGCCTCCACTGCCCCACAGGACAAAAGGAGGTTTTAGTGATCCTGTCACAGAGCAGTGTCACAGCAGTGCCATTGGCTGTGATGGTCCCAGACATATGCTGAAGTCACCCAGTCACAGGGCATTCACCCCAACGTGGTGAATGGAAGCATTTGGGATGTGTTCTAACACTACAGGAAGTCTTTGTTAAATCTGCACCTGGCAGCATTCAGAAAATGCCAACATTCCCAACATTTGAGCATGCCCAGTGACCCAGAAAGTTCATCCCTACAGAATTGATTCTATTGTTACCTTGTTTTTGTTTTTTTTTTTAATTTTTTAAATATTCTGATCTTTAATAAAAGCAATCAGAGATAGGCTTCAGAAAGCAACTTTGTATTAGTTTGAGAGTCTTCTGTTTGTTTGGGTTTTTTCCTCTCAAACAGTCCACATTGCTCCTTACATAGAGAATACCTGCTCATTCATAGTCTTTTCCTAATTTAAATTTCCCCATAAGCCACCCCTTGTATACAGCCTGGCAGAAGTGAGGTTTACCTCAATAACTGGAATCTAAAAACAGTTAGAAATAATTGGATGAAACAATTTAGAAATGCAGTAAGGCATATTGCTGTATCACTGTATCACAGTAAATGTAGCCCTTCCACTTGTCACCCCTCAAGCAGATTCTTGGGATCACATGAATCAAGATGTGTAATTAAATACCAAGCTCTCAGAGGCAGAGACATCTTCTGTTTGTGGCTATGAAATTTCTAGTGGGCATAGTAAAGATCAATTCCAAAAGAGTTTTGTGTAAATAACCTGAATCCAATTTTTGCTTTCTGTTTTTAAATTTTTGCTGTCTGCTTTTCTGCACCAATGTGACTCACCAGATCCTTAAAATGTTTCAGTAGGATGGCCACAAAGCCCACCAGATGCCCACTGTGATTTTTGCTTTGAAGTGTTAAAATGGCAACATTTGTTTGCACAGTTTTTTGTAAATACTTCAAGGCCTTTAATCTGTAGTTTAGTCTGGTGTTTTAGTAGAAAGAGTCTTCCTTTAGAAATCTGTACTAGAAGGAACCTGAAAACCATTTGCTTGGCACATAGACAAAGATATTTAACATTTAGTGGAGAAAACATACCTGGAGGGAATCTGTAAAGCAGCTGGCAGAACAGGACACTTAGATGGCAATATTTTGTCAGTAATTGTACTTTTCAAATGGAATCATTGCATACATGTAAGTGAAGCCATTAAACATCATTTTTTTTTAAGAAGTCAATCTTAGTCAAAATTTAATTTCCTTTACAGAAAAAGGAAGTTAAAAAATAAAAATATTATCCTCAATTATGTCCTCAGGTAGAAGGACATAAAGCCAAACCAAACTGTGTCTCACTTTACTGCTCTCCTACCCCATGGAAATTGCAGTTGAAGGGCCTCTTGTGCTCCTTCCAGCCTCTCAGGATAGGCTTCATCTTGACAACAGCCAGAATTCCTATTTTCAGGCAGGTCACAAGTCTTACAGGCTCTATCTGTAGCCTGCTTAAAGGAAATGTGAGTAGGAGGTTTTTGAACTACAATTCCCATAAAGCATTTTTAACTGAGAAACTTAAATAAAATAATTCTGCTTTTACCTCCAAGGAAACAAAAGTAAAAAAAACTTTCTTTCTGGAGGCCGTGTGAAAAGTGCTATTTTCTAGCTCTTCCCTCCCTATCCCAGGATGGAAATGATTCCCAATAAGCCTCCATTTCACAAAATGGGCATTGCTGTTGTCTGTAACTCATAGCCAGTGATTACTAAGTTTAATTTTAAATAAAATATCAAAGAAAACTGCCCTACATGAGGACTCAGCTGCTGAAAATATTGAGCTTTTGAAGAATTTCTCTTCTAAATCAGTGAAACTCTATCAAAGGACTTCCTTAGCTGCTAGAGGGAAGATGATATGAGGAAATGTTCAGTTTGACTCACATCTATGAGAACAAGTAAGGTGTCAATGCTCTAAAATGCATTAAAAACAATGCATTTTGACATTACATAAGGCATAAGAATGACAAACCAAAGAACCAGTTGGCTTGTTTTCCCTCCAAAATTCATCCTCAATGATTCAAATATTTACCAACACTTCATTTACACTATCATTCAACTAGTTCTGTGCACCATGCAGTATAAATCAGACTTGGAGAATACTGCAGAGGCAACATATCATCTTTATACCTGTTGACATGGCATGCTTTGATCTTTAGGTCTGCCTTGGGCTAGGATCAAAAAGAAAAGTATAAAGCAGGGCCTTTAGTTTCACTAGACTCTTTTGATTCAAGTTATAGGGATACACTGATCCATTATATTAGTCACATATTTCCATTTGTCTGCAGAGCCAATTGGACAGAATTGAGAAAAAAGTAATTTCATTCTTCTCCAAGTGTGATTAAAACCCCTCACTTGAAAAAAAACCCGAGAATGAAAATCAAACATGAGATAAAAATCAAACATAAGATAAAAGCCAACAAGAGTTTAAGATGGATTATAACAGAAAAAACCAAAAACAAAATAAAACAAAACAAAAAAACCACAAAAAACACACAAAAAGCAAACAAACAAACAAACAAAACCAAAAAAATGCAACACACAAAAAACCCCCAAAAAACAACAAACAAAACAAAACAAAACAAAATCAAACAAAAAAAAAAAACAACAAAAAGAAACAAAAACCCACAACAAAACCTAAAAAAACAAACCTAGAATGTACACTTCAGGTAAAGTGCTGACCAACTACTCAATTTTTCAAGTATCCACTGTATATTAAGGACTCAAGTTCTTCAACAACCAAAATCTGCCTACTGCCTCTTAGTGTTACAAAATGTTCATGCATACACAGCTTTTCAGACTCCCTGTGAGCAACTGATGCCAAGCCTTTAGACACAGGCTATAACACCTAGTTAAAGTGACATCTACACTTACAGTCCTGGTTCCAAAGTCGTTTTAATCCCTGATGTCACATCAGTTTACAGCATCCTTGCTGTAAATTAGTTCAGATAGTCAGATAAAATTTCCCTATTCAACAAAGGGTTGTACACCAATACCTCCCTAGAAGATATTTCACTGTAAAGAGGTGGAAGACAAAATTAAAAGAATGTAGACAATGAGACAACTAAAACCCACCCACTGCAGAAAAAACCTGTACTCTTGGATGCCACATGTTTAAATTGTAAAACTTCTCCCAATGCCTATGCAGACACGTTTACTAGGAAAACAAACAAGCAAATAAACAAACAAACAAAAAACCAACTAAACCCCTCAATACTTTAGGGTTGATTTTCATGGATTTCAGTTGATACGAGAGTATCAACTATTTCATTATAATTTTTCACTGCAATTTCTGCTTCCAAATCCCTTAGGCCCATTTTCAAACTCTATTGAATTACTATGGTGGTATATTCTTTTACCAAACAACATACATATATAGGTTGCAATATCCAACAACTGATGAAGTGTTTGCAAACTTAATTCCCATTTTCTTAAAATAAGGCATTGCTATGACAACCTGCAACTACCACACCACAGTTCCAGCAAAGCAAGCTGCAGAAAACACTATTTATTTATCTTCACATTACTTTCCTCTACATTTTGGAATTAAGACCTTTTTCTTACTTGTTTTGAATACTTGTGGATACAATTCAGCTGCTGCATTAATTTTCAGACATCTAATGCTTCATAACCTTTATCCTCCTCACAGAAGAAATACCTATCATAATTTCTAGCCTGGGATCTTCGAGTGCTTTTCTGGATAAATACCACAAACAAACAAACAAACAAACAAACAAATAATTTCAGATTTTTGCAACATTAATCTCATTCATTTATAACTCCATTCAGCTCTCCTGACCCTTGGCTTGAATGCAGATTCCTTGTACACTTCTCTTTTTATAGTCCACATATTTAACCTGTTTTCTCATATGTCATTTACTACCTTTTTTCCTCTAGAGTTTCTATATTTCATTAAAGTTTTCCTGACACATCTTTTTATTAACTTTCTCCTTCAATATCTTACACTTCAAATAAACTGTCTTATTTATACTTCAAATACGTATCCTTTGGTTGTTTTTATCAGTTAATTAAAAAAAGACAAACCCTTCATCTCAGTGTTCTTTTCCCACCATTTTCACTATCCTCTCCTAGAGTGGATCCAAGTACAGACAGAACTTGTTTAGTTGAAAAAGTATCCCTTTGAAATCAGAAGCCCACAGCCAAGCTGAAAGGACTGTGGAGAATAAAAATTCATTTTGAGGTCCCTTAAAGACAAGTTAACATTTAATATTTTTAAAGTGGAGGACATCACAGTGAACATTAAAAATGTCCAGAAAGGATTTCAGAAATGGGGAAAGTAATATCCTGAGAACAAGGAATTCAGGTTGCCAACTTCATGACTAGCTGTTGCTAACTTACAGGCAACTATAAAAATAAAAGTAAAACACATACACACAAAACATATGTCTTCTAAAACATATGACAAAAAATAGTTTTTTGAGCTATTTAAATCATACTTGACGGGTAACATGGGCTATGTGATACATGTTCAGTCTCTAGACCCCAGCTTCAGTCCTCTGCCCCCTCCCTAAGTGGTTTCTGTACAAAACACAATGGCAAATTAACACATTGTTTTATTGCACTGTGTGGATATTTACCAGCTGAGCAACAGAACTGAAAACCCACCCACAGAGATTTCACGAAGGACATCAAACAGCCATTAAGGAGAAAGAGAAGGCTCACTTCATATTAAGATTTCCTGAACTACAGTGAGCAAGCAATGGTTCTACACCATGTTAGCAACCCCCCCCATCATCCAATCCCCCTTAGCAGCAGTTTTAGAACTATATCCAGTTCATATTTTATTAGCCTATATAAAACATGGGATTCATCTGTACCAAATACCTCCTTACTGTTAGTCTTAAACCAAATATTTTATTAGTATTTTAAGCTTAGATTCTTACTATTTTTCAAAATAGTTTTATATTTTATAGATTGTTTTATGCCCTGAGCAATGTCAGTACATAACTTTTATGAGCAACTTGCGTTCCTAATTATACTCTTTGCATTCTTGCTCCATGTTATTTATGCTTCAGTACTGGTCCACTAGACAACATACCCCAGGTATCCCAGGCCACAGAAAATAGGTCTGTTAGAGCAACTCATTGAGAGTCTTGCCCTTTAGCTAAGCTGAATGAATTTTCTTTTTCCATTGAAGAATCTCTATGACAGTATAAATCAAAATAAAAAGAAATAATAAAGAAAGGAAGAAAAAAGATTACCTACCAAAACAGGGCTTTGATTTCCTCTGCTGAAGCACTATCAATGACTCCAGACAGGGTCCAGAAGAACTTACATCTACCCGAGTCCTTACATGCAGACCAGACTAATTCTTCAATATCTGACATGCCACCTTCCTAAATAAAAAAAAAGTAACAGTATAACAGAATCTCACATCAGTCCACCATGAGCCCTTTAGAAGCTGAACTGCTTTTCTTTTTCTAACAGCTTGCATATCACAAAGGGTGTGTGTTAGAGAGCTTGTGCTGTTGAGACCTCTTGGGACCTCCCAAAAACATCTGCTTTGATTTTCTTCTGACTTTACAAAACCCCACACCTTATTATGACATATTATTTAAACAATTCAATGAAATCTATAGTGTTGGATCCTTCAGCAAATCCAGACTGTAAATGGTTTGAGCTATTTTCTCCCTCCAGGTCTTATCCAACCTCTTCTTTCAGACTTTGCTATATTATATGCAAAAGGTGTCCGTAAGTTTCAAAGAAATATAAAAGATGGGGCAGCAGTGAAAACTTCCAGGAATGGAGTGTGTGTTTGCTGTTTGTGAGGTCCAACTTTTGTGCATAGATCTGTCTGTCTCCATTAGGCTTGTTTGTTCCCTATGTCATATGACAATAGAGAGGAGAAGAAAACATTATGCCACACTAAAATTTTAACCCTTATCCTTTAGGCTGGAGATCCCAGTGACATAGGACAGATTTGACAACATTTGACAACAAAGCTTGAACCAACACTGCTTCTTGGGGCTGTTGGTGCATTCCTGTGCAGCACATTAAAGCATCATCAGCCTTTTGTAATGTCAGCTTTATTTCAAGCAGAACTGTAAAGAGGTGGTAAAGTGCATTACATGATACTCCAGTCAAGAGTAAAGCAGAAAACAAATATACCATTTGCTTACCTATACAAGAATGCATAGCAGAGACATGATGAACACAGCTATCTTAGCCAGAAACACTTAGAATTCTATTACATTAATGTGTCTGGACATTTATTTATTACCTGCAGCTTTTTGCAGAATATATCCTCTCATAGCATTTTCATTTCCTTATTTAATCGAGAAAGAAGAAGGAGAAAGGGGTGGTTACAGCAAAAAAAAAAGGAAATACTTTCTATATGGTATTCAGCCTAGAGAGGTGGGAAGAAGTAAATAATTGTTTTCTTTCTGGCAGAATGTTTTATTAGAGGACAAAAATTCAATACAAACATCAAGTTATCTCACTGAAATGGCTCAACTCCATCCATGAGAACTGCTAAATCAGAAAGAAGAGATGATAGAAGAGTGTAAAAGCAGATTAAAGTAGGGACCCAACTTGAGTTAAATAATAATTTTGTTACCTGGACAGGATCTGAAGCATAGCCTCACTATATGATGACATCTTATTGCACTGAGATGATAAAACAGTACACTGCACTTCTTGGAGGGAAGAAATTCACATGCTGCTGTGCCTGCTTCACTTATGGTCACTTAAAGTATAGAAAGCTGCCTCTCAAAATTATGACTGGATTTCAATGAAAAGAACTTGAGAACAACCAACAAGAAATTCCATGTTTCCGTCTAAAACTTCATCATTCTAACCAACTATTAACTCTTGTTTCCTTCACAAATGCAATTAGAACTGACATGCTTGCAGAAACTAGCATTAGCATAAAATTTTAACTGGAATGAACCAGCTCATGATATTTCTGGCACATAGTAATGCTGACACAGAATGAGTATATTGATACAAGTCACTCTTATTCCTCAGACTTCAGTGAAAAGCATGAAATTCAGAGTGACTTTTAATATATAAATAGTAAAAAGTGAAGCATTTTTGTTCAGTGTTGTCTGTAGCACAGTTTGGGCTTCACACTTCCAGAGAGAATTGTTCAGCTGGTAACAGCCTTCCCTGGAAGACAGCATGAGATCACAGAAAAGTACTGAGCCAGATTCATGAGCTTTGAACAAGACTTTGGAAGCAGTGACTTCAGTAGAACTACACATACACTGAAAATTTACATATGTTAATTACTCCTGAACTGGAGACACAGTATTATCCAATGTTCAGTTTTATAAACCAGCCTTTCAAAATAGGTTATAATAGGCATTACCAGTGTACTTAGACTTTGTCCTGCTGTTTCCACTACAGAGACTAATTCCATTCATCAAAAAGTTTTAGCTTGCTGCATTCCTTGCTCAAATGGTACTCCCAACCAAGTAAATAACAGTGGTCTGTGTAACAAAACTTCATAATATAAAAGTACAGCATGTGCTGCAGTTAAAACTCTGATGGTGGTGTTTTGCCATGTATACTTTTGTTTCTTCCATCTGATACTGTCACGCCCCTGATACCCACCTGAATGGACAGTGTGTATTTGCGTAGGGTTGGCTAGAAATAAATATGTTCCTGAATATGCAAAGTGTGCTCTTTTACTGCTGGGGCCTTTATTAAACTACCTGAATATTAGTGGCCCGAAATTGCTATGATTAAGTTTAATGAACTACTGATTAGCACTAATGAACACAACCGAACACACATTTTATTAAATGATTTGTCTCTTTTGAAATGAAAGTAATGTTAAGCCCATTAATAAAAATTATTTGGGTCATTTCTGAGCACTGTTGCGCTCCTTGGAAGCCAGCCAATGTGCTGTTTGATTAGTGTTTCAGCAGCTTTTACACAGCAATAGTTAGGGTTCACAGGCTGTATTTTCTAGGCTTAGTAAGGTCAGAGAAAAAAATTAAAGACGTTTCTATGAGTGTTATTTGACAGGAGAGATACATCCCTACAATCTGTCAAGATCTGAAATGGCACAGCATACAAGAAATGGGAGGACTTTGTCCCTAGTTCTACACAATAAAATAGGTGTGACCGGGAGAAAGATAGCATGCACAAAAAACCCCAAACAAACAAACAAAACAAAACAAAACAAAAACAAAAAAAAAACAAAAACAATAAAACAACCAACCAAAAAAGAAACCAAAAAAACCTAAACCCTCAAACAAAAAAAACCAAACCTCCCCAAACACAAGCAAACATGGTTGCGAAGATATTCTTTCATATCCTTGCATAATTTCTTGATCATTTTCTAGCTAAAAGCATTTTGGAAGCTGCATCTATCTATCTATCTATCTATCTATCTATCTATCTATCTATCTATCTATCTATCTATTTGCCACAATGGACTGTACTAGTTTATATACAGTGCAAAGGCTTAAAGACTTTACAGAAAGACTCGGGAAGTCTTCATGAGCAACTCTTCCTTTATGTGAGGGTAAGATACAGTTAATTCTCTTGCAGTATAATGTCATAAAAAACCCATTAATCCTCTTGGATCCATGATGACAAGTGATGAGAACATCACTTTGGCTTGTATTTTAGGGCCCTATGTTCCACATATCCAAAGTGACAGGTTAGGTTATTAAAGTATCACTCCAATTAACAAGAAAGATTCCTACCAAATAGTTGCCCCCATCCTACATTAAGTCAGTTGTCCCCAGGAGGATTTCTTACTGATTACTCAATCAGTTATGAAGGAGGAAGGAGTGACAAGAACACAGCCCAGGGCAGTGCTCTTCAGAGACTGCATTATCTTTTTACAGGTAACATAAATAGATATTGCACCTCTGAACACTGCAAAATTTATTCATTTTCTATTACCATAAACATTAATGTTTGCCATTCCAGCCACACAGCAACCCTGAAGTAAAAGCCATACATTTCTCCATGAGTCCCCTATCTCCAATATGCATTATATCTAAGGCTCTGATGATGCTGAGGAACCTGAAGAAAAACTAATAACATGCTGAAAAGTTCCTGGCTTAGTAAAGACAAAAACATAATGGAAAAAAAAATTAACAGACATCTGTTGGCTTAATGGAGTTTTCTCTAGTGCAGGTTCATTATAGTCTTGAAATCATTTATCCCTTTGTTAAATCAAGTCTTACTACCACCAAAAGAAAACCCAAGAGCACACCTAGGGATTCAAAAGGAGTATTAGAATATAAACTCTCTATGCAAACAGACCGATATCACTCATATATTAGCTGCAATGAGTAACGAGTAAACCAGTGGCACAAATAGAAAGGCTAATGAGACCTCTACAAGATGATTTTCATGTAATTAAGTGCAATGGGCTAAATTCTGCTTCAAATTGTTCCCAAGTGAAAGTGTAAGAATCTGTATGCATTTCCATAGAACTACTCTGCATCAAGAAGAGAGAAGCCACGGGCAGAATTTGACCTATTGCCAATAATACCAGCTAAGCAAAACAACTAATTTGCTCTTACCATGTAATTAATTGAATGAATCCACAAAGTCTCAAAATAGATTTCTTCTTAGTAACTTTGAAAGGTTTAATGTAGGAGGAAGAGACTAAGTGCACAGAAGTGGAAGAGTGAGCAGCTGCAATAGGACTAACCCAAAGGCTTGGGAAGGCACAGGGAACCTCCCCAAGGGTTTCAGTCCTTGGATCATCAGATCTGCTGATGAAGGGTGGGTGTCAGTGGTCACCTTTCCTACCACACAGATAAACAGAAAAGGAAGATATTCTCCATTTTCCTACGGGTGGTTTATGGGGTTGCAGAGGTACAGGCAGGCTGTGCAGAGTTTCCCTTTGGAGGAAATAGAGGAAGACCACCCAAGACCTCTGCAGCTACAACCAAGAGCTGGGAAACTGCTGGCAAAGAGCATTGCCACCACTTTTAAGTGGTTTATTACAGGGTTTAGTGTGTGTCAGTGGTGAAGGTGGAACTTCAGACCACAATCTCCCTACAGAAGTTCCTGTGATCTCCTGAATGTCACATCTTCATTAATGGCTGCTCTGTTTCCAGGAACAGTTTGTCTTTACTTAATAAGTAGAAAGTTACTTCCACACCAATGAGCAACAATTTATGTTTGCTATCCACTCAGCTCCTTTAAGTAGACAATCTTCCTAGTTCCTAACAGAGAAAACATTCACTTTCATTTCTGGATTAAGACATCACTACTTTGGAGAGTACTAAACCAAATTCAAACCTTGGTTACAGTAGCTAGGTTTAATTAAAAAGTAAAGAAGAAAATTAATACATCTTTCAAGGTGCAAAAGTATAACCTAGAGTGGAATATTGGAGGATAAAGGAAGGGGAAGTAGTGTTTTTATAAATTATGATCTTCAACAAAAACTACTAGGGCTAAAAATCGCACAGAAGACCTAAATTAAGAAGTGGGATGCTGTGAAATTTAGCCTGAGAAAATTAACTAAGTTGCCACACAAATGTACGTGATGAAAGCACTATCTATGGAAGAAAGATCCATAGTATATACATACTGCAGACAAAGAGTGGTTCTACAAAACAGACATTATAAAACACCAGCATGATGAAGAAATCAGACTTTCACTTTCACATAAAACAATCATGAGCTGGTTGAACCCTTCTGTGAGAACTTTTTCTATAGAACACATTTAGAATCAGGTACTGTGTATTACCAGTGTTTCTGATGGGCTCCTGCTTTGATCCACAGCAAAAATTGTTCCTAAGACTACAGTCATATTTAGGTGTCTATACACACAGACACACAGACACACAGACACACAGACACTGTATATACACACACACACACACACACACACACACACACACACACACACATATATATATATATATATATATATAATCCAAAACTAAGAAAAATCTGTAATAACACGCCAAGACACTTGTCCCTGAGAAAGCTGTATTGAAGTATAAAATATCCACTTTTAGTGTTTATAACTCAAAAGGGAGTGGCAGGAATTATGTACATGAAACTACTGCTTTTATTAGCAACTGGATTAATCATATTTCTTTTTAATAAAACATCGAACTGGCAGCCTATGGGTTGTAGGAGATGCACATAATTTGACAGGAACAGTAAGTCTATATTTCTCTGCAATGAAAAATTTAAAATTCCTGTTTAGAAAATACTCCCTTGGATGTGTAATAAGTAGTAAGGATCAGCAAATCTCTTTCTATTTGATTACAAATAAATTAGAGGTTGGTTTAAATATTAAGAATCTGCTTAGTTTTTAGGAAAGGCTTCATAGGGGTAGGAAAACAGTGAAGACAAATTCAAGGTCTTAGGAATAAGGAATTTTTTTTTAAATTACATCTTCATTTCTCAGGCAAAAAAAAATTTGGATTATCTCAGCATCTCATAAAGAGATAAAGCATTAAAGTTATGTACCTTAGATCATACATTATTCATGAAGTGCAAAATGTGCATCCTTAACTAGTTATTCCCCCTACCCCCAGAATGTAATTAAAACCAATGACTCCTCTATCAGGACATGTAAGAATAATAAACGAGACTGTTAAATAACGAATTGAATTAAAGCTCCCGGTAAATTTCTTTGACAAGAATTTCCATTACGAGGAAAAACGGGAGAAAAAAAAAATAAGTAAAAGAAGTATTCTCAGTTGTTCCTACAACTACAGCTTCAGGAGTAGCTGTTCCTAGAAAAAGACATGGCTAAATTTAACAGAGGTATTTTCTTTTTACCTAGGCAACTCATCTCTCCTATTTAAATCTCTTTACCTATGTCAGATGATTGACAACTGGATACCATTCAAGACACCTGTATTTGGTCTGAGTGGCAGCCTGAAAGTCTCCAGGGACTTTTCTGAGCTTGTACCACAGGAAACGGGTCAAAATATTTACTTCTGGCAACAACCATGAAACTTCATTTGCTGCTGTTATTTTCTTTCTAATTAAAGACTCATTTCAAAGCAGAGTGGAAATAATGTGTCTGCTGTGGTTAATATTTAATCAGCAGTCTAGCATGCCAACCATGTATCCCTTGTAATAGCCCAGGGTCAGTGCCCTGGATCCCACTGGGATGCCATATGGCTGTGTCCAGAAGACTGCAAGCCACAAATGACCCATCACGGGTTCAGTGATAGCATGAATCAATGAGGATACTAATTATTGGTTTTGAAGAGCTGACTCATCCACTGTGGGAGTGAACATTATGTTAACAACCTTGAGTGTTTCAAATCATAATATGAGATGTGCTATTATCAAAAAATACAGCAAACCAGATTCAAATAATCCAACTTTTTCTTAGTCATTTACTGTTAAATAATTGAAATATGATTTATCTGGGCATAATGAAAATGTGATACTTCATGTCAGCCCTCCAATCCAAGAACAACATAGTAAATAAATTTTGAACCTATTTAAAATCCAGACCCCCAAATATCAATATGCAAACTTTCTTACGTGGTTATAACAAGGGCATTATTTAAAATCTACTTCTGCAAACGGAACATTTCTCTCTTATTTCACAAGGACCTGGACTAGATTTTTAAATGCACAAACTGGGAAAGCACTTAGGTGTACATTTAACCCCCAGTGAGAATACATGTGTCTATAATAAAGCATCTCCTGAACCACCATCAAGCCTGGACATGCTTTCTAACATGCTCAGCAAACCTAGAAGCTGCACTCCAGGGAGTCCAGCATCCCTCTTTGCTGTGCTCTTCCAGCAGCTCCGGACATTTTCCCAGCACGTTAGAACTTCTGATAAAAGAAAACCTCATTACTGTTTCTGATTCATTACTGATATCTGAGAAAGTAATTTGCTCTGAATACCAGGCTACACTCTAGAGAGTGCAGGATCCCACCTTTTGTAGGGCAGACATGATACTATCTAATATATCAAAGATCTTTGTGGGAGACAGTTACTCATCTTCCATGCGTAGCTTCAAGCCAATGCTTAATCCTTTAGCCAAAGTGAATCCAGAAACAGGTCTTGCTCCTGAAGTCCTGGATGCTCCTGTATGACACAGTTTCGAGGTTTAAAGACAACCCACAAAATTCAGACTCAAAGAGCACCTCACAGGCAGATCCTTTCTTTAGAGACTGAATTTTCTCTTTTCTCATTAATAGCAGGGTAGTTTGCCTAACGCCTCAAGTGAGTGTGCAATCTCTCGCTGAAGAAAGTTGGTACAGCTTTAAACTTCATCTAGCTGCCTTGCAGAGCAGCACAGTTCGTATCTGTACGAACTTCCCGGGACACAGGTCAGGGTCGCGGCTCGCTCAGGGACGCGCCATCCCACGGAAATATAGTGGTGATGTTGTGCCCACCAGCACGTCCCTGCTGTGTCCTATACATCATTATTATAGTATATTCATACATACATCTTATAGGCTGTCCCGGGCAGTGCGGAGGTAAGCGGGAGACGGGCGGGCTGGAGCTGGCGTTTACCCCGCACTGTCCGGAGCTGGCTGCCGGACACACTGACCCGGGTGCCGGACACGCTGACCCGGTGCTGGCCACAGNGTAAAGAAGATACCGCCTTCCCCCACTTTTCTTTCAGCCACTAGAGACTTCAATTCTGCAGCTGGATCCTGGCCAAACTATTAAGTTCTGTGAAAAGCAGCACCAATTTTATTGAGACCCCACACTGGAATAAGCAGCGTGGGATAATCTTGGGGCTGTCATCGTTGCAAGCCATGAAGAAAATGGGCTTTCTACTCTGGGAGATGGGAAATTGTAAGAGAACTTCAGACTTTTTTACACCTGGCCTGGCAAATCACAGAGAAAACCTTGAAAATAAAACACCTAAAGGCTAAAGAAAGAAGCGGTGTTTTTCTTAGGAAAAGAAATAAACAGAAATTGGCATTTAATTTTGGTTTGTGTCATTTTTGTTCCTGATGGTTTAAGAGCTGTTGGTTGATGGTCAGAATCAGCAGTAGTAGGCACAGAGTCTGTCTTATCAGTATGAACATTACTGTGGTCTGAACTAGAGGAATAACTGGCAGAGAAAAGGTAGCAGAAATAGTTAATTTTGAGGCATTCTCAAAATCTTCCCAAGACTTTTTTTTTTTTTAATAGACTAGAGAGTAAGAGTAAGTTTTTAATAACTAGAGAGTAAATGTAAGAATACAGCATGTATATATTATCTTTCTTTTCTTATTCTTTGTCACCAATGTTCGATCCAAAAATAAAAAAGAGAAATTAGAACACTGTGGGAGACATCCTCCAGGAACAGGCAATCCCTCAGCAAACAAACAGATTACTTATGGAGGAAGGTGGTCAATCTACAGCATCCCAGGCACTTGTGTCTCCAACCAGGCTGAAGATTATGTGCCTGCACAGAGTAATATGGCACAGCAGTTTCCAAGTGGCCTTGAAATCCTTCTCTGAGCTTGGTGGGCATTTTTTCATTTTGCACATTGTTCAAAATTTGCTGCAGTGATTTCAGAAGTTATGTAACTGTGTCAGATGCTCATATGAACAACTATTTCTCTGGCTTTATTTTCCCAGAAATGCTTCTGGCATTGCTTTTCACAGAAACACCAGAACAGAAATAGCTGTGTGGCAGTGCTGGAACTTTGCCTTTTTTAGGTGCAGTGAAGATAATTTTCTAACTAGCAGGCTGTTACTAGTTTATGCTTATGTTCCTATGTGATACATTGTTCTGTTGATTCTATCAGAACATGCCAGGTACTGATTTTGCCTACCTAAATTTCAAAAACAAGGAAAGAAAATTTATTTTTCCTCTGTAACTTAATGACGTCTCACTTCCCAGCACCCTGTTCAGTGTTATCAGTCCATCTAAAAGCTCATTCTCATTATTAAAGCATAAAAGAAGTTGGGAAAAGGCACAGAGGGGAAAGACTGCAGTATGGCCATTGCTTGGATCCTCGTCTCCTAAATTTACCAGGGGTCTAGCCAAGCTAAATTACATCATGTGATCTAAGGTCTACAGAGGAAAATTATTATCTCAAAGCACATTGCAAACATGGAGTCAATTCTACAGAAAGACACCTCTATGAAGAAAGAAGGAAAATTCCTTATTTAATCAATGGAGGGGGGGGAAATGAAGCACAGAAAGGTTAAGTAACTCATCAAGGTCTCACAGAGAAGGTTGATCCTGCTCACTATAAAACTTGCTTTAAGGTTTTAACAGCAGTGAGATTAGGCCAAATTTAGAGACAGAGTTGGCATAAAATTCGGACTGTGGAGCTACACTGACCTTTCCACCATGAGGGCACACTTCTTTGCAAAAGAAAAATTATTCATCAAAGATGACTTGTCTGCTTTTCTATCCAGGTACAAATACCACTGTGGGAGACATCTAGGTGATCTGATACTGCATCCTCCATACACACATATACACTGTTAGGCAACACAAACTTGTCTAAAATGACCTAATTTATTGCTTTTGCTATTTCTTTTCCCAAGAAGTAATGTTTCCGAGAAAGAAAAATGATTTCTTCAACTCTTGTAAAAAATGCTCTGTAAAACAGGGAGAAGGCCTAAAGTATACAAGAGGAAAACAGGGAACTGTATGGCAATGACATTCTTTCAGATCTTGTCATGAAAACTAAGCTTGCATTTCAATACAGTATTCTTTTCAAAGAAAAATGTGGCCATCTTTAAGTATATAAAGCTAATCACAACAATTAATTTTAGAGGGAATGAAACACTCCAATGACCTTTATTTTTGTTCAATCTGATTTGTAAGATGTTTTTGTTCTAAACCAAATTGTCACCTTTTCATTTGGTTTGACAGTTTGGCTGTTGAACTGAAAAGATCCATTCATCACCTAGTTTTATTATGATCTTACAGCTGAGGAACTGAAATGCAGAGAAATCATGTTTATTCTTCAAGGCAGCACAGAAAGTCTTTGCCAGAGCAAGAAATTGGATCAGCACTGCCAAACCTGTGCTAACATCATTGTGCCTTCTGTGCCAGCACATCTGCAGGGGTTTATTTACCCTTAACCAAACCCATAACTAAAATAAAATAGGTAGAATGATGCGATCAAAATAAGTTGGTTTTCCCCTGACAGGATCAATTAGATTTAGGAAGGGAAGATGAAAATAAAGAATCACAGCAATGGCTTGCTGCTCTGCGCAAGAAGTTTGCCTGGTTCTGCCAGACACTCAAGGAGATGATGATAAAAACCATCCTGCTGCTCTTGTGGCATGCAAGTGCCAGAGTAAACTGATCAATGCCCCGATGGCATGGGAGAGTGAACACCCCAGCTGCATAAAGCTGGGTATCCTCCTTCTGTTTATTCATGTCTGTGAGCAAGAAGGGCTCCCAAAGGTGCTCAGCTGACCAGATTAATATCAGATCAGATTGCATCAGGTTCTTCTCCTCTAGCTTTCTCTCTCTTATGGCTGTTGCTGTTATTTCTGCATCACTTTCTGCTACAGTCAGGCTGTTCCAGTTTCTCCCACAGCTTGAAGTATAAAAGCTGTCAGGGATTTCTTTGCACTGGACCATGTCAAGGTTAATATTCCACTTCTGCTCCTTTCCCCTTTTCAATCTGGTGAAGATTTCCCTACATGCCAGGCTTGTTTTGCTGTAGACAGCTATGAAACATAAAAGGAGGAACATCAGAGTCTCCTGAAACAACCTGAGAGCTGGCTGCAAGTCTAGTGACATGACTTGAAAAGATGGCAATGAAAAACAAACATACCTCGAATTCCCCAGCTGTACAGTCTCCATTTAGACAAATAAAGCATTGTGTGAACTACTCTCCTTCCAGTCCTGTTTTTAGCAAACATTTAATTTGCAGAGCTATAGCTCTTTATAATGTGGTATTATTCAGGAGAAAATCCAAATCATAACATTTGGAACTAGCATCAGCATACTGTGAAAAAACTGTGTGTGCTTGTACAAGGAAGGTTTTAGATCAACTATTTTCCAAGTTCCTTTATCCTCACTTGTATTTTAACCATGAAGGAAATATTTTACTTCTGGGTTCAGAAGTGTTTGGAACTCAGAATGGAAATTCAGAGCTCAGCAAGGGACTCCTGGCAGTGACACAATTCTGCTCTCAAAATCATGGTGATCCCCTCCCTGCAGGATGAGTGTGACAACAGTGGTGTCTCAAGGGGCTGGCCAACTAAATGGGAATCATAAGCTCCCACTGGGGCCCACCAGTGCAGCAACAACTATTTACTCCTTTTCACCACACATGCAGCATGAGAAAGCTTATAGTCGTGTGCAAGCCACCTCCCTTGCACTCCCTTGCAAAGACAAGCTCTTCCACCCACAGCAGCATGTGCTCTGCAAGGCAGCCCCCAGTTGGAATTAAGCCCAGAGCTGGAACTAGCAAAAGTGAACTCAGTGTTCATCGAGGAGGATAAGCACATTAAAAAAATCAAAAAGTGAAATATGAGAAGGATAAGAAAGCAAACAAAAGGAAAAAAGCAGTGAAATAGCTACAGTACTTATGCTGCAGGGTGGTGTTCCCCCTCCAGTGTGTATTATTTCAAGGTGATGCAAAGCAAAGGCATCAGGGAAGTGGAGGGTGTTGGAGGGAAGGAGACTCCAGAGTAGTGAGGAAAGGCAGTGTCCAGGTCAAGTTGGAAGAGGACAGGACTTGAAGATCTCAACAGAAGAAAAAACCTGAAGCATAAGTGTTAACTCTGGCAACTGATGACAGGGTAAGAAAAAATAAAAAAAAGAATAAGTGTTCAATAGCAATGTATCAACTTTGATAACTTAGTCTTCAGTCCTCTTGGAAATACTAAAAACTCTAGTCTTTGTTTCTCCTCTTCTCTAAAGGTATGACAGAGAAAATACACTGCAACAGTCAAACACATAGACTAAGATTTATGAGCTGCCTTCAGTCATGTTGTTGGGTAGCTAACAATGGCCAAATAAACGCCTTATATTGAAATATGACTAGAGTTATCTCCTAAAATTAAATAAGTGTTTGTCTTTTGTTTTAAAAAAAATTCATATAGTCTAAGATTCAACTATTACCTTTTGGTCTGATCTTTAGAATTATCCCCTCAGACAACTTTCTAAACAAAAGAGAGACATTGTTATATTTACCATACTTCTTAGACAGAGTCCAGTCTACCATATCCTGGTTCTAGGATGAAGGAAGGATTGCCTGCTACCTCTTCTCTATCCCTGGTTCCAGAGATGGAATTCCTCTTCTTGCAGGCAGATTAGCTTTCCTGACCACCAAGAGGTGCTACCTGGCTGAAGGCATTGTAATGTTTTCATGGCTGAGAGACTTCAGCAGCTGCCTAACAGAGTGTGAACGAGACCCAGCCCTTTTGAAGCCACCTGCAAATTATTAGCTTCTTGCATGAAACTAATAATTCCATTAATAATTTTAATTATTTCATTTTAATTTATTATAATATTTAATTTAAAATACATCGAAATAATGAAATTCAAGTGTAGCCCCATTACAATGCCCACAGAACTGAAACATAAGCCAGGAAACGTTGGGTCAAATGCACTTTTGGTTTAGTTGTATGTATAGGCAACCTGCAAAACAAATCACAAAGTTTTTATTACTAACATTAATAGGACAAACCTCACTGAAATAGCCCTGATATTTTCAACTGCAGCTTCTGAATGCAAACAACTTAGCATGGAGAGGAAGAAAGGTGTAACCACAACATCATCCATCTGATCAGTAAGAAATAAAGTGGTGGTTACAAACACAGCCCTAAAAGTTACCAGAAATAAACTGATCTTTTATTCATTGTAGACTTTTACTCCTCACTGGACCTACTTATGCCATCCGGTGCAAGAGGGCAATAGAGACAACACAATGAGAAGCACAGATAACACAAATGCACTCAGTGTGATGGAGAAGAGGGGAATTGAGGCAGAAAGGTGGCAATCTAGTTCCAGAACCTGATTATCAATCTTTAGTATTTGGAAGTCTTGCATATATGCAATAGATACATAACATGCAGACAGAGCATAACTTTAAGTTAGGTCAAGCCTGTAAAGGCCTACTTTAAATATAGGAAAATTGGATTGTTCAGGGGCCACTAAAACGTTATGGCCCCGTAAGACTTGTGACAACTTAATTACAGACACAAACAATATTTCCTATGGAAACCAGCTTGCACACAGGGCAGACACTTGAAAGGAGCAGAATTAAAGCTGAATGGAAAATTTCTAGGTCCGACATTTCTAGTACTTGATTTTGCAGCCTAAATAGCAATGTTCAGATGTAAGTGATTTTATATGATAATTAATGATGTAGGAATTACTATTGCTATTGTGCTCAGTGTGTTGCTTCAGGAACTCAGCCTCTGAAGATGAAGTGTAGTTTTTCTTTTGTAGTTTCTTTCATGCAAACTATGTCCCCAAAATGTCAGAGTTAACTGAACTGTCACAGAGTCAACTGAGCTGTAGCAATCATAACAAAGGAAAAGCGGCAGAGGCAATGGAGGAAAAAACACAACCCCTAACAGTTTTCATTTAAGTTAGAAAGGAGATAAAAACACCATGCAGTGGCAGAGGTGAATGTTCTCTAAATCTCTTTAAATAATTGTGTTTTACCAGGTATTGAGCCATAATACCATAAAATAATAACATGTAGGTGGGACTATAATAGCCCAGAGAGAGACAAAAGGGTAAAAATGGGAAAACAGGAATTCTAACAGTGCAGCATTGAGGCATTCTATTGGTGACTGCTGGGCTCCAGAAAATGGTTATATCAATCCCTGAATTTTTCAGCCCCCCTTTGTTATTTCACACCCACAGAGATTTATTATAATCATAGTATTGATATGCTGCTCTTTACTACCTTACGTTCACAGCTGAGGAATAGCATAAAAAAAAAACAAGCAAACACATAAGACAGGTCAAGTTACCAACAAGTCAAATAAAAAGTTTCCACTCTCCACCTCAGTACATAGAAAAAACCAAAACCAAACCAAAACAAAAAACACACCAAGAAAAAAAACGTTATTACTAGAATTTTGAAGGAGGACCTAGTACATACTGTTTTATAAAGGTCCTGAGTTATAAAGCTTGTATAAAATGCACAAGTATATACAAGAAACAACATTCTAAAATATAACAGAGACTTCTTTTTGAGAGATATCAGACTGCAACTCTTTACTTCTGCATAAGCATAAAAGAAAGGTGTTAAGGGAAGCATAATTTATGTCAAGTATGCTCTTCAGCTCCAGCAGAGAAAAGTTGCAAAGATACTTGCAAACCGTCCCTTCATTAAGCTTCCACATTTAAAGGGGCTTCTTCAGATGGACATCTCGGGCGAAGGTATTCCAAGATGGTCCCATTTTAGTCCCTGGGGTAAATGTAGGCTGTATTTTCCCATGGGAGATTTACATTGTTGTTCTGGACTGTTTTTCATTAAAAAACAAAACAAAACAAAACAAAACAAAACAAAACAAAACAAAACAAAACAAAAAAAGCCCCCAGAAATTGGGATTATCAGCTGATGTCTTTGAAAGACTTTCATATTTATGCTTGATCACAATCAATCTCATTGAAGTTGGGAATGTAAGGGTGTCTAAAATTTGAGGTGCGAAATAGACACAACAGTTATTAGAGAAATAAAAGTATTTGTGCATAGTTTAAAAAAATATTATTTTGTGCTTGCTTGGGCAACAACCTGGAATGGTTCTATCATAAATTGTGATGGGATTGGAACAGCTTAGTATGTGAAATAACTGTTTCTTTAGACACATTTTGATAGGAGGCAAACTGGCATGTCAGTGGCTCTATGGCAAGAAGTCAGGGTGAGAATGTTACATTTTTTCTCCACAATTTCCTCATATTCTCCAGGTAGAGGTGAGTATTGGGCTATGAGGAATCACAAATACTTCATTCTAAAAAGTTAAAAAAGAATAAAGACTTGTACATTTTTAAAAATGCATTCTCAGCTCACTGACTGAAAGTCCGTATTTATTGTTTATTTCTAAAGGAAAGCAGCACAGCCCACTTCAGACATCCCCAGGCTTGGTTCACTCCTCTCAGTTCACTCCAGTGAGGGATCTGTACCACAGCAGGAGTCATAACAGCTCCCCCTTCCTCTGGACTAGTCTGCTGATACACACACAGGAAAAAAAAATGCTATTCTAAGCTGTTTTGGAAGTAGCCCATTTCTAAAGTCATTAAACACAAAGCTGTGACAGGGCTCCTCAGAATAAACCTATATGCCTGGTCAATATGATAGTCAGTTAATTTGGTAGCTGGAAGAAAGTTTATTTTCTGAATTTTTAAGTCTTCAGCATTTCAGGTACATTCTGAGGAACATCTCAGAAAAGATGTTTTGCAAGAACCAGACAAACCCAATGAGTTATTAGAGATGGACTGTGTTCAGTAGGAACATTGACACAGAGCTGTGTTCTAGGATCTACTTGCCAGAAATGCAAATTTATGTAGTAAAAACCCAAAGTCAGAAACACAGAGGGTTCAGGTACAGCCAGTCATCTTCCAAGCAGTCAGGAGTAACAACAGCACCTGCTCTGCATTGCAGTCCACACTGGTGTCCTACTGCGAACAACAGCACCTGATCTCTCCCTCTTCCTTCATGGAACAGAATCACAGTGAAGACAGCTCCACAAAATTGTAATGTCATTCAAATGGTCTCAAATTATTGTTTTCAACCTACAGGAAGTTATGTGGGAGAAATCCCCATCCCACTTCTCTACACAAGCAGTATTGTTACAGGAGTTTCCATTATCAAAGAGTTCCTTGGCCTCTTTTGTAAGCCTCTAAGCTGTCCTATCATTCTACTGTTGGGTCTTCTTTCCTCATCTTTAATATCCCTTAGTCTTAAAACAAACAAAGCAAAACCATCAAACAAACAAACAAACAAGAGACTCCAAAAAAGCATGCAATATGACGACACAATAATTTCATTTACTTTCTACGTTTCTCTCATTTTTTAAAATACCTAGTCCAGGAAATCCCTTCCTACTCAGTTTTAGAGGAAGGCATTACAACAGCTTTGCTGTACCTTGAGAAGTTTTGCCCATGAGGGAAATATATAGTTTCTGGGATTCTTCTGACACAGACTGATTCCCAGTCAACTTGCAGAGAAAAAGACAGCATCAGTAATTTTGAAAAAGAGGATGAAGCAAGAGCATAAGTTCAGACATTAACAGCTTTGGTTCATTTATAGCAGCTGAAGGATTTACCACCAGTGCACCTTGTGTGAACACCTCTAAGAATATATTTTTTATCTTTAATCTATCTGTTGATACTATTTTACTTTACACCACTGTGTTTTATGATTTCATCATTCAGCCTCTTCCTGCTTCCAACAAGGCAGGATTTTCTGAGATCATCATCAAAAAGTTGAAGGCCAGTCTCATCCAATTCCCTGATGGCTGCTCTGGTCCAGGCACAGATCTGCAGTTTCTCTGGGAGGATTGCCCCCACTCAGCCTGTATGGATCCCCTGGGGGGTTTTCTGGTTTCCAGGATCAGCTGCAAGTGAATCCTTCCTGATAAACAGGTTGAAGAACTAAGGAATACTTTGATTTGAGAACAACAAATTTAGGGGGTGTTGCCTTAAGATGCTTTACCAGATGAAAGCCTGTTTTAACAGGTAACTCACTAACTCAAAAGATTCAGGTCAACTCCCACTTCATCAGCAGACTCTGTATGTGACCTCCTTAATCTATTCCACACTACTATTTCATAGCTGTGAGATGGAGAATTCCCTGCTTCAAAATGATGAGAGGAGAGAATGCATCAAGGATTATGAAATACTCAGCTATGATGGTGAGGGGGAACTTACAAGCACATAGACAGTGATACTTCATTTTGAAAGCTGATCTCTGCTTCTGTAGCATTCATAGTCCTTGCTCTTTTAGACTCATCCATTTACACCTTATGATTAATATCAATGACTTAGCATTTCTATTACCCCCTACATTAATATAAAACATACCAAAACCAAATAATTAGCTGAAAGAGATGTTTATTAGCTAGGATTTTACATTGTGATTACAGCATTTAGGCCATAGGTCTCCCGTGCACTTAGAAGCATTTTTCCCCTGTTGTGGCCCCTTCATTGCTTTCCTATATCATAATTAAAATTAAATTGCATCTGGGAAAAATAAATGCTGGACATTTTATGATGCATTATTCTTGGGCTGGATTTGTTTTGCTTATTCACTGAGTAATTTGCGAAACTCAGTAATTTGCCATGGCTATCCCAGTCATTAGTGCAAATTATCCTCCTTCTACTGTATTTGTTTGTAATTGGCTCTTGAAATTAATTCACTCTAATTTCTTAAAAATAATTCATTGCAGGATGTTAGTTTTCTTAAGGGGGTTTAATTCCTTGAAAGAGTTCTAGGATTGTGATTAAGATGCATATTTAGAGGAGGCATTCTTATATATTCACCTTGGAAATTTATACTTCATGTATTAAGAATCAGTACGTTCCATATGCTGGGCCACACTTAAATTGCTTGTTTGGGGTAAAACTAAAACACACTCATATTTGACTGTCCTGTAAACTAGAAGATTATCCAGCATGCCTGGGGCAGCACTTGCACTGTAACCACATGACGTTACTTTCTAGGGAAAAAGCATTCAGGGTTTTCACCTGGCGTATCACACTGAAATGTTGGACATCTTTGCAAATCCAGGACACTTCCATAGATGTTCTTATTGTTGGTTGGGGTTTTGTCTGTCTGTTTGTTTGGATTTTTTGTTTTGGTTTGGGTTTTTTATCAGTGTTTCTTATATATTAATGTGTTTATTGTGAGAGGTAAAGGGTTTATTCTCCCATTTGGATAATAAAGTTGTATTATGATGAGACAAATAATCTAATGGAGATCAACACTGAACCTTGATCCTCAGATATAATCACCTGACTAGCACAGCTTTCTTTTGTGCAGCTTCTACATCAGTGAAATTTAGAGCATCCTTGAAGGTCCTGGCATAACAAACAACTCAACAGTTTAAGTGAGCAATCTCAGTATCAGAGGGAATAAAAAAACAGCTCCTTATCACTAAAACCATTCTCTGAGCTTTAATAAATTTCTAGTTACACTTCAGGTTGTAGGGCCCACCCGCCTTCTGGTGACATTATCATGTGATGAAATACAACACTCTTTACACAGAGGTTGAAGCCATTCTTTTTATTTTTATTTTTTAAATGACAATTCTAGTAATTAGTTAAATACATACTTTGGAGGGACCTGAGTGTAAACGTTTAGTCTGGTGGCTCCAGTTAACATTAAAATTAGATTTTTGGAAGGTGACACTCTGACTAAAAGGGAAAAAATAATAATAATGGAAATTTGCTTTGTACAATGATTCCTTTCAGTATAACGTGCCTTGGGCTGTTTAAACCACTGAATGTCAGTATTTGTCTTCCTTTCAAATCCACCTTTATCCAGTGTCAATGGACTGCCCATCAGGTATCTATCTACTCATGTCCTTTGGTTGCACAAAGTCTCAATGAGCCTTTGAGTTCCATAAGTCATCTTTATATCACTAAGTTAAATTAGCATGTGTGTATACACACACAGAGAACAATATCTACATACAGGGTAGTGGCATGCATAAGTCTAAGGTTTTTGCAGATGAGCCAAAGAAAAACCATCCTCATGACATGCACCAGTGCAATTGGATGGCACTGCACAATTGAAAACCAAGGTGGGAGAAGCCAGACATCCACAGATTCACCTTGTACTCGTGTGGCTGGAGATCACAGCAAGCAGTACCTTATTTCATTTGTTTATTAAGCACTGGGAAAGCACTTTCAAGTCTATGCAACACTGGGAAGAAAAGGAGACTGGGCTTGCAGGAATTTTTAGTCTAGGAGAGAGCAAGCAGCAGTTGAGATGCAAAGCAGCAAAGCCAGTGGAATAAGCACACTTCAATGTACATTGTTAGTGCCAACAAGGCTGCAGCAGCTGCGAAAGCTATTTGGAATGAAAGGTTGGAAAGGAAGGGTAAAAAAAGTATTTCTTATATCTCTACTACCTTTCTCTTTTCTTCTCTCCAAGGTGTGGCAAAAGAAAGGGGTTTGCTTTTGTTAGCACTTAGCAGAAAATCTCCTTGGGAGGAAGGCAAGCAAATGGTTACTTTCCAGGACATTTTTAATGAATTTTATGTTTCCTAAATAAAATAAAAAGCCTTCTGTAGAATTGACACATTGCAATTTTTGTTTCACAGAGATTCTATTTCTAGTCCTTCCTCTTTTCTGAGTAGGCTTTCTCACTAATGGCAAACAAGGAGTAAAGGAAAAATATTTGTGGATGTGGAGTTAGGTACAGATTTGTGCACAGAAATGGAAAGCTTAAACACCAAAACCTAATGTAAAAGGTGGAGAAAGCTACTTGGTTCTGAGCTTTTAAGACAGTTTTAGTGCCATTAAGTAGAAATGGACTGACTGGAATATAACAAGACAAACTGAAAATCCAGCAAGAGCAGCATACCAAAAAAAGCACAAAAAAAGCAGTGGGAAACAGTGTACCAAGTCCAGAACTATGTTAACAGATGAGGATAAAAAAAAAAAAAAAAAAAAAAGAAAGAAAAGCAGAGTATTTTTACAATGTATGATTAGGAGCACTAGCCAAATTACTTCCAGGAAGAATATCGTATTTACAGAGCTCTCTAGAGATTCTCTGGGTTCATTCAGCTGACTGCATTGTACAATTACTTCAGTTTAGTTTTCTATCTTCCACATTTGCAGTATATTTGTGGCTATTAGCGGTTCTCTGAGGATAATTATTCTTTAAGCAGAGAAGAAATTTCCCCTTTTTCTTACTCACAAAATCTTAAGAGAATAACACATGCCCAGAAGGTAAGAGCTCAAAGCAGAATTAAGCTGGGAACTCCCTGACAAAACCACAGCTTGTGTAGGAGGACAACTGCATTACTCTTATATGTTCACAGTGTATTTCTTCCCAGTAGTTGAGTTTTCTCATTCTTCCTGCAATCTAGAGGATATCCCTGTATTTGCTACAGCTCTAACAGTAAATTAAACAGTTCTGGAAATGTTTGTTAAAGTGCTTCATTTTGTCATATAGATGCAGACAGAGTATCTAGAAGGAAGAAATAGCTTTTTCCCTATTGCATTATGATGTTTTTAACTTCTGACAAGTGGATGAGCAAATCTAGGAACTTAGTGATCTCTCTGCAAGTTTTTAATTCTATTATTAGTATCATCTGCACTACTGCTTTGGGAAGTGTTTTCCAGCCCCTCTTGTACTTTTGATAGTGGATGACTGCATCCATATAATAGGTAGAATGTAGTACAATCTGAAGAATTAACATTTGAATAGTGTTTGTGATTTTCAGATTGAATAGGAGCTAATTAAGAAGTCATAAATTCCAGGAGATGGCATTTCTTGCTACAGTTTTATGTCACGGTTTTCAAGTGCAACCAGGTAGAGCTGGATAAGGAAAACTAAGAGGTGATGTATCAGAAAAGCCAGTTGTATTTCTTTCCCTGAATCTGTGGTTTTTATTCTAATTTATCTTCTGTCACAAAATTGATGCCAGCTTCTGGCTCCTCCTTCTGGTCACTCCAGGACAAATAGAGGAAGATGCCCAGGCACACTCTTTTCCTTTGGTCACACACTCAGAGCTGGAGAAGCTCATGCAGCACAGAAATAACTTCTGTAGAGTTTTTATTATCAAGGAGTCTGATAGGTGACCTCATTGCTCTCTACAGATTCCTGAGGAAGAAGAGTGGAGAGAGAAATGCTGATCTATTCTCCTCGATATCCATTGATGGGATTGAGTGGGAACAATTAAAACCTGCAAGGTTTAAACTATTTAAACTTCCAGGGAAGTTTAAATTGAACATTAGCAAACATTATTTGCTGAGAGGGTGGCCAAGTACTTGAATAGGCTTATAAGAGGGATGGTAGATAAAACTTGAGGATATGACAAAGAAGTAATGAGGATGACAAAAGAATAAGACAGAACAATCTGAGTGTCCTGGTTACTTGGTGTCCTGGGTCCATTCAGACAAAATACAGTTGCTGCAGTGAAAGAAATCAATGAAGAAACATCTGCAGAGAAGAGATAGAGGCCCTATCAGCATTGAATCTCGGGAGCTGTGTCCTAGAATGCAGTGGCTGAAAGAAAATTTTGTGGGTTCTGTTGGACAAGCCGCAGTGATCACCACATTGGGGTTAGAAATGCTGGTGCCTTTCTTATGTTTTATGTGTTAGAGCATGGAGACTGCATCTGGGGAAATTATTTACCTCTGTTAAAATAATGGTGATGATATTAGAAAACTGCATACATTTTTAATAGACACATTTAAATATGTTTTTAAACACTAGAGGTGTGGGAGGGTGGGGAAATGCCAGATAAATTCCTTCATGACTGGGGAAAATATCTTACAGTAGCAGAAGTAGGAAGTTCAGTCTGTTGATTTTATCAGAAAAATAGATTGACAGCTGACTTGATGCCAGCATAAAAATATCTTCATGGGAAGAAAATGCAAGGTGCTAGAACAGTATCTTTCTTATTAAAGCAAGGAAACACATAGATACAATATTTAGAAAGAGAAACCAAGCAATTTGAGATTAAAAACAAATTTTTTTTTTTTTAGACAAAAAGTTATGGTTAACTCACTAAAGGGAATTACAAAGAGAAACAGTGAATGTTTTCAAAACAGGACTAGATAGCTTCTTTATACTCTTGTATTTTAGTCAGCTCCAAACTTTAACTGGGACATGGGCAATAAGGTGAAAGTTTATACCTGCTAAGGGTCGGTTTGCCAGCATAAATGAGAAAATTTCTTTTTTCTGACCTGAAACACTGGAACCAAACCTGTCCCCTTGAGCATGATGGGCATCTTTAATTTCCTCTGTATTCATATGATCTTCACAGAATCACCAAGTCATTTAGTTTGGAAAATATCTTTGAGATCATTGAGCCCAACCTATGACCTAACACCATCTTGTCAAACAGACCGTGGCACTGAGTGCCACATCCAGTCTTTTCCTAAACACCTTGGACACAGATTTCTCATATCTTTTATGGATAAATTTCAAGAGGAGAAATTTATTGTCACTTTTGTACTCTTGATTTAGATGTCTGGAAAGAGTGAAGGGTGAGTCAGAAGGTCCTACTTACAGTTTTGGAAATAATTTTCTTGTTCAATAACCTACTGGGGGAAAAAAAAGTACCAGTAGGAGAAGTACTAAGACAACTTTAATGAAAGTTACCAGGAAAATACTATTTCAATGGCTTCAACAGACTTTGTAAACATAGTGTTTTCGAACAGAACAACAGCAAAAGCTGTAGCTAGTCCTATTTTAGTGGCTTGAACAACAGTGATAACAAAAACAGCAGCTTTGCTTTTCCCTTCCAGAAAGCAGCAATGTCAGCTAGAATTGGCAGCCAGCTGAAAATAAAGTGAGGCCCCAAACAGCTGAGAGACAACAGTTGACATTTCCCACACTTCTGTGCATCCAGGCTTCTTTCCCTGTAATTCTGTAATTCTGGCAAAACTTGCCAGCTTTTTTCTGCTATTTGGAAAGAGGATTAGGGCAAGTAAAAGTGAACTAGGAGTTCAATAAATTGTTCCTCTGCCTTTGTTGTTCTGGTTACTTTTCCAGAATGACAGGATGCATTTCAATTGAAGCAGTTGACAGTGTTTGTATGTCCTCATTGCAACCTTTTTAAGAAACACTTTTTTCCTCTTTTTTTTCTTTTTTCTTCTTTTTCCTGTAACATTTGCTGTTAAGGCTACATTTTACTGGTAGTAATTAGCATTTTCAAAGTGTGAACAATTTTCTTTGGGACATTTAAAACACAGGGAGAGAGACTATTTAGAAGAGTATTTAATGACAGGACATAAGGGGAAATAGCTTCAAACGAAAAGAGGGCAGGTTTAGATTAGATATTAGGAAAGAATTCTTTACTGTGAGGATGCTGAGGCCCTGGAACTGGTTGCCCAGAAATTGTGGATGCCCCACCCCTGAAGTGTTTAAAGTCAGGCTGGATGGAGCAACCTGGTCTAGTGAAAAACCTCCCTACCTCAGGCCAATCTACTTTTCTATGAAATAGGTCTCAGTTCTAGGCAAATTTTATTGGAAACAAAGAATATCGTTCAGAAAAAACAAACAAACAAAAACAAACAAACAAAAAAAAACAAACAAAAAAAAAACCCAAAGAAACAAAAAAAAACAAAAACAAAACAACTAAAACCACCCATCCTGGGTGATCCAGATTGACTTTGGCAGACTGACTGTTTCTAACACGACCACATACTGCACAGAATGTTTTGGAGGGTCAGAGGCAGCCACCCATGCTAGAGAGAAACTCTGCAGGTTTCAGTGAAAAATTACTCTCTGCATTAATTAATATTACCAAGGGAGACAAAATCAGTTCCATAAGAAGGGAATATACTTTTGCAGAAATGCACTAAGATTAGCAAGTTTTGCAAAACAGAAATGGGATTTTGAATATAGAGTTGGGTACAACTACAGCTGAAAGGAGTTCAGGCAACAGAGAAGAAAAATTTTAAGAAAGGTTTCATGACAAATAGAGAATACAGAAGTTAGGAAGGAAAGATAAGAGTACATTCACAGACAAGGGAATCTTCATAGGGCACTAAAGGGAATGAGCATTGTCTTAATTTATTGAAGAAAGAGGGTCTAGATGAGGCACCCTGAATTACACATTCAGAATAACAGTCAAAGCTTATTTCAGCTCTTGCACTTCTGATAAAGATAAGATATGATTTCAGCTGGAAAGAATTAGAGTAATAATATAGAAACCTGTGCAGGATACCAAAAGAGATTTCTGAAAAAGGAAACCAGAATCATAATTTTATCATTAGACTTTGTGTTAGGAGACAAGACAGTAGCACCCAATTTACCTTTGAGAGAGCTTGGAATATTATGATGGGCAGGAAGCTAAGGAAATTTGCATCAGTTGAGGGAAAATGAACTGGAGGAATCATCCTAAATGAGAACATTCAAAAGTCCTCTGGATCAGGACTCTGCAAAAAGCTATCCAGTTTCAACACAAGGACAGCGCACAAATAGATGAGATCATCCACAATTTCAATGAAAAGACAAACTGGCAGATTTTTTTTTTAAAACACAGGTGACTGAAAGGTGCACCTAGGTTGTGACTTCTTTAAATTATTAGTTCTTGTCCTCTCCCATTAAAGATCTTTTGAATTAACTCCCCTGAGGTAATACATTCATAAGCAACCAAATAGTAATTTAAAACATGACAGTAGTACTGAGGAATTCAAATTGAAATATAGCATGCAGGTGGAAGACTCAACAACCAAAAAACAATTTATTAGTATTAAGAAGCAAGGGAGAAAGGTACTGTAAGATAAAAGGAAGTCAAAGTCAGGGTAAAGATAATAGGAAAAAAACAATAAAAATAAAGATGATGCTTAAGCACCATTCAGAAAGAACAATTGGAGTTTTGACAGAAATCAGTAGAAAGGGGGCCTGTACCAAGGACTAGTAAAGATTAAGCCAAAGAAATAATCAAAAAAACAATGAAGACATCAAAACACTTTAAATCTTTCTTTTCCAATTAACTGTTCTTTTAAAAAAATCAAGATTTGCTTTAATTAATTTTGCTTTTTTTTCCCCCTTTTGTGATAAAACAAGAACAACATAGTCAATCTTTTTGGTTTTATTATAGCATTTTACTTCAACTCAACCCTTTATTTTCATGGGCAAAGTGGAAATGGAAAAGGACTTCATTTTGAAGCAAAAAGTGTTAGATTGATTTCTGAAACTAGTTTATCTGTTTAGTTTTTGAGCTACGGAACCCAAAAAATTTAAATATTAAGAGATAAGGAAGATGACCTTAAAGATAAACACCATATGTTTGGAAATTACCAAATTTGGAAAGTGAATAAGCAAAGGCTTCATTTCTTAGAGGACTTACAACCCTGGTGTAAGTCACTGAGTGGCAAAATGCAGGATCAGTCTCTCCAGCCATACCGGTCTAATGCAGCTCCAAAATCAGCATAAAGTAGTGAATCAGTCAGCAGGTCTTCACATACCAGGGTTTTTAGGAAGGTAAGTCAGAAAAAAAACTGTGTCCTGACTGGCATGTGTATTTTTCTTGTCAGCCAATAACAGGTGCTATAAGAGAACAATGGGCTGTTTCACATACACCAGGGCTGAATCCAGGATGAATCCTAATTACCTCTGTTATCCAAATGGATATTTGTTTCTGAGAGTGTCTGGGCTGCAGCATGTAAGTGTGAAATAAATGAGAAAAGCATACAAGATACAGAGACAGGAAACTCCGCGGAGACAAATGGAAAGGTAATTGCACAGGAGAACAAAGGGATTTATGTAAATGCACCTGGGTACCTTAGGTGAACATTTCAGCGACTGCATCTCCCCATGCAAGGGAATTCAACTTCTGAACTCTCTCTCAACACTTCCTTTTTAATCTTGTTTTTTTTCCACAGATTTCTGGCTTTGTTTGTGCAGATCTTAGACCTTAAAGATGTTGTTTTCTGTTAATGATGATACACAAAGCTGACACAAGGTCAGAACTTAATTAATTTCAGCTCCTTGACTGCTTCTAGAAGACAGCAAGAGACGGGAAAAGATTAATACTTTATGTCTTTTGAAAAACCAACAACAATTATTTCAAATAAAAATACCTTCTCTCTCCAGGAGTCACAAAAGAGCAGTGTACAAAAATAGATGGCACAATTTGTGACTGTGTGAATTTTTTATGAAGATGTATTTCCACATTTGCTTCTCCCAAATCATGTGAGTTACAAGCATGGTTTCTGATAAGTATCCTATTTTCGTGGCTCTGACTGTATACTGCTAATTCCATTTTCAAATAATGTATCCTTAAGTGGCATATGTATCTTTGTGTCCTAGGAACCCATCAGTAGAAAAGAATATTGAGTATAATTGATCCAGTTTTGACAGCCACAGAATTTTGTTGGCATATGCAATTGGTGCATTTGTCTATATCTCCTCAGCTTAAGAAAGAAAACATTAAGGACTTCTGGTTGGCTTCTGTGAAAAACATCATCAGTAAAAGGCAACAGAGTTGTACCAATCACAGTAAAAATTTTCCTCTGAAAGTCTTTCATGCTAGAATAGTAGTTTTTTTCAAAGAACATTGCTGTATGTGAAACTACTTGCTTTCTTTATAATCAGAACTTGCTTTTTAAAGTGCACTAGAAAAACAGTAAACTTGTGTTTTAGCAACAAACATCTATTTTTATTCTGCCATCATATCTTCGGGTATATGTAGTTAGTTTATATTCTGTTTCTGTGCAGGCCTGTGAACCTAGTTCTGTGGTGAAATTATGTAGCTACTGTGAAGAGCTGCAAAATAAACACCATATTGCATCTTGGGTGCTGTAGTAATTCTGCTGGCTGTTAAAAATTACAAGGCAGATGAACCAACAGGAGGGGAGAGCATATCTTTTCTTGAAAAGTGAAAAACAAATGAACCAACCAAATCTCAAACTTACACAGAAGATTCCATGGAAGCAACAAAGTTCTCTTAAAACTTTCTCTAGTGATGGGTACCGATAGATGGATAGATTGTCTTTTTCTCTCTACCAGAATGTCAGTGCAAAAATAATAATGTCCACAAATACTTCCTCTGCCAGAGTGACATTTCATCATCTGCAGTACTGGTCCCTTAGGTCCCTCCAGAAAACCCTGGGCTCATGTGCATGTCATGGCATTTCTCTCTCATATTTCCTCTCTTTATCTCTTCCTCTGCCCCTCTGACTGCCTTTTTTTTCTTCTCTGTCCCGCTCAATCTCTTTTCCTTTCCTTTCCTCTCCCTCCTCCTCTCATATTTTCCCATTTCAAATGTCAGTGGATCATTCTCTGCCTGTGTGCTTGTGCACAGAGGATATGGGCAGGACAGTTACCTGTTCAAAATGCAATAGCATGGCTTCCAGTCAGGACTGGAAGGAATTGTGTGATGGCTGAGGAGCTCAGTCAGAGAGCAGAGAGCAAGTTCCAGCCATGGCTGATGTGCAGAAGCCCTGTGTGCTGAATGCACATGGGTGGCAGCAGCTGGCAGAGGTCTGGTGCTCGGTGGTGACTCTGTGTGTGGCTGTAAACCATGCAAGGGCCACCTGACAGCCTTGGCTTAGAAACTGGCCAAGTGTCCTTGGCCAAGGTGGAGGATCCTGCCTGTGAATAGCTAACAGTGGCAGCAGGAACCAGGCTGAGCAGGGCTGGAAGACCACTAATTTATCACACTTAACAGAGGTAACCTGAGAGGGACTCACACCTTAGGGCCTGATGGCCACAGCCTGATGGTTTGCATTGCACTCTTCCAGCGTGAGTGCAAAACCAGCAAACCATGGCTTGACACTGTCAGAAAAGAAAAGAAAAGAAAGGATCAGCTTCCAGCTAGTGGGATTAGTACAGTCAGCCCTCTTAGCAAGAGGATTTAAATGCCCTGGTTGGGCTGTGGTTCCATGTCAAGGACGCTGCATGTGGGCAAACTGGAGCTCAGGGACATGGTGTGACAGAGACTCTGGAGCTCAGGGACATGGTGTGACACAGAGCAGCTGCAGCCTCTGGCACAGGTACTGGCCCACTGCAGCAGCTGTGCTCAGGGGGCTCACGAGAAGGGAGGCGCTGGGAGGCAGTGGCACCCAGAACACCTCCTGCAAACTGTCTGGGGGCTCTGTGCACATCCTGGGTTGTGCCCTCCTGACCATCTCCACACCGAGGGCTGCTCTGGGCTTGGTGGGTGGGCAGCTTGGCTCTGAAGGTGACATTAGGAGCACTGTGACAGCACTGAGACAAGGTGTGCAAGCAGCACCTTCAATATTCACAGGCAAACCCATGTGCCATGGGAATGGCCAGAAGGCACAAGATAACAAGCTTTTGTTAAAATAGTTCCACAGCAATTTCCCCAAAGAGACAAGGACAAGGACTCTAAAAAGAAGACAGCTCTTCTATCCAAGCCAATACTGACCACAATGCCCTTCTCTTTGGTTTCCTGTCGCTCCATAATTCTGGTATTGAGCACAGATAACTTCTGTTTCATTAATGGAATAGGATAAAGAAACAGGAATGAATATTTAAAAATTCCAGGTGAATCTGCCTGGGTTTTGCTGGACTTATCTTTCACTGGAATCAACCTTTTCAAATCTGAAATGATGTTTAAATGTTTAAATTCTTCCAATAAAAACAACTTCCCATAAACAAGTTGACTTCATCATAAATAGGCATATTACCCTTTATAATTTCTTGTAGAAGCACCCCATTGGCATATTGGTGCTATTAGAGTACAATGTCCTGTGGGGTTTTTTCTTTTTTCTTGTTTCCCATTTTTAATAGAACAGAATATTTGGTATTCTATATGGTCTACTTGCAAGTAAGATCATACTCAAGAAATTAAAGCCTGTGTTCAAGCTGAAGCGACAGATAGCCTTCAAGACCACTATATCTTACTAAGGGATTAGGAAAAAAACTTTAATGTGAACTTTTGAATCAAATATTTTGAGCTAGAGTTATGAAAAGGGAATCCAGCTCATTCTAAACACCATCTCTTTGCTGAGTGTACTTGCATATTTGCAATTACTTTATTCCACAAGCTGCTATTTACTACCCCAAAATGTCTCTTGGTGTGAAGACAACATTTCATAATAAGATGCTTTTCCATTTTGGGACTACTGTTGGTGGGCCATGCAGTGGTATTAGGATTACCAAACTTCTCTAGGATGCAAACAAAGCAAACAAAAAAATTAAAGAAACTTTAAAAAACAGTAAAACTTATGCTCTCTGGTATGAAAAAGATGCCAAAAGAGAAATTACAAAAATAAGAATAACTTAAATGTTATTTTTCTTGTCATGTACTTCCAGCTTCATATTTTCTCCCATGCTTATTCTTTCTGGTTTTTGATAATTACAAAGAACTGGCACTGCATGTGTTCTGATATGAATGCTAACATTAAAAGTTTCCTATCCCAAACAGCAGTTTCTGGTTTTTTTCTTAACTTTTTTAATGATGTTTTCTTCTTCTCTTCCCTTTTAAGGTTTTACTATCAATGCAAACAGAGATGCTATAGAAAAGTTACGTATAGAGGCAATACTTAAAGCTTCAAACAGTAAACTGAGTTGGATTGTACTGTTGAAAGCAGGGATTCATCTGCTTTCTATAAAATACAACATGCACAGTGTGCTCCCCTAAATTATAGCATTTAAGGATGTCCTCCTAAATGACTGTCTGTGCCAGCACGATTGCCTGTGCAGCAGACAGCCCCAGACAGACAGGGAGCTGCTTCCACAGTGAAGAATTACACCCTGCCTTAACCCATTTCCACATGGATACCGCTCCCATTTCTGGCGCACCAGCCACAACACAGAAGCATTTTGCAGACAATATGGTATTTCTCTCTCCCTGGCAGATTAAGTTGGAATATTTATATTCCCTAGGGTCATGGGCAATGGAGAAGTTCCTACAGACAGCATGTTGCCTGTGAACCATGGGCCAAGATTATCTAATACCTACATTTTGAGACTCTTAGTCAGAAAAATGAACCTCTATTCTTTCAGGAAGCCTGTTTTGAAGCCAGCTGAGGTAAGTAACAGTTACTGAGGGATATCCTCATGTTCTTGTCAAGAATCTGCTTGTTGCTGAATTAACCATAACTATTGGATTCAAAAAGGATAGTTGTGATAAATGAAATGTTTCCTGTGTGAAACTCTTCACAGCGAAAGCAATTCCACAGCCACAGAATGATAGAAAGCTTCCTGTCCTCAGGAAGCAAATATATATAAGTATATAATTGCAAACATGTAATGTGGCAATTTTACTGCATATAGAACATAACTACTGATGTGTAGTGTAGTCAGTTCAAACACACTGAAAATGAATGATGATGAGGCCAGCAGATAAGCAGAATGTCTTTATGCTGCTATATAATCAGCTTGATCAAGTTGCATTAACACATCAGTGCTGTTTTGGGTTCAGTGCTATTAGCAGATAAAGCACTTTAAAAATTATCCTGACATTTATCTTCTCCAGTTACATTAACCCATTCCCTGCTCCATTATAAGTTAATGTACAAACTTAAATTTCTTTTTTTGCATCATTATACCAAAGGGTGTCTGAGAGGAGGGTTGCTTAAGTACTATTTTTGTCCCCTCTGCTTGAATTTTTTTCTTTAATTAAATTCTTTGCGTTACTTATGTTGTACTGTCATTGGTGTAATACAGCAAGGACAGAGAAGGTCAATTAATCCAACATTTTCTGATCTGCAATGGATCAGCAAAGATACTGAGCATTTCAATGACCCCATCCCACTGCCCTCCTCAAAACAAGCCCTCTGTCCCCGACTCACATGCTTTTAGTCATATAGTAACATCAACACAGAACAGCTTGGCCTTAAACAATTCCTGAAATCCTCATGGAAACATATGTCTAAAAAGCTGATCTGAGGGCTAGACCCTACATCTTGGAGTCCTGGGGAAACCTAAGGTTTTGTAGTTTGTTTCTGTACTTGAGGATGCAGTGGAAAAGCACTGCTTTTAGGTTATCCTGTCTGATTTGGCTTTTCTCTCCTGGTTTTTGAGCAGATCAGAGTTTTTTGACTTTTTAACTGCTGACCAGAAAGTACTACCAAACTGTTCAACCTTCACAGTCATCTCTCACCAGAGCACAATCGGTGGCACTCTTGGTCTGAGGGATGGGATTTCTCAGCTTTCAGCTTGGCATCTGTTCCCTCAGAATTTAATAAGTATTTTACTTTCAGAGGAAACAGACACAGAGTCAGACTAATGTTGAGTGCTTTAGAAAAATCTCTTTCTTGGTGCCACCTCTCTTTCATCAGTCTTTGAGCCAGATCCTCACCTTGAGAGCACTAGAATAACCTCATTGATTTAAAGCCAGCTGCACTGATTTACACAGCCAAGCACCTGTCTGCCTCTATTTACAAAGCAGTTCCTCGACACTTCAGTGGGGACAGGAGTCTTATAATGAAGGTTTAGACACCAGTTGTCCAACCAAAATATAATTGCTTCAAAGTAATGAAACATTGCCTTAAGTCATCAGGAATCTGCTGTGCCTGGGTCTGACGCTGATGTGCACATCGTGTGTACCTCTGAGCATCTCCATGAACACTGCACATGACAGAGTTCCCAGGATGGATTTCAATGAGTAAAGCCACCAAGCATCTTTGTAGCTACATTAGTGTAGCACTCACAGCAGGGCTTGTTAGTATGCTGGAACAGCTGCCTCCCCTCAGAATGAGGCAGCCTGGGTAGGCAGGCTGTGACACTGTGCTGTGAAACACAGAATATTCTTGAGACTCAGTTATTCAGAACTGGCCCTCTACCACCTCTGTGCTTTTACCACTTTTAGGTAGAAAATCAGCTGCTTACCTTTGCTACCTATTTAGTCTCACACTCTTTAAATGCACTTCCTATCATTGCACCATAACAGTGTTAGTGTTGCAACATGGAAAAGACAGCAACTGGGAAAAAAAACTTTGCACTAAACCCTCCTTCAGGAAAAAAGAAAAAAAAAAAAAAGAAAAAAAAAGGCAACAAACACCAAAAAGCAGAGCATTGCAACCATTGTCCAGAGCTTCCATGGTTAAAACTAGCCTGGATAACAGGGGTACTTCTCAGCACCTCCTTCCCTTTCTTACTCAGGAGGCATTGAAACAAAAGAAAACTGAAAGGCTCTATGAGTGCTCAGCTACTGTGCTCTTCACCAAGTGCCCAGCACCCACTGATAAAAAACATTATGGCTTGGAGATCAATGGAAGCAAGGGACTGGAACTGGCACTTGGAAAAACAACCTTTGTAGATTTAGCAAAAAAAGATTTGCTCAAGTTTTTGCAAAAAGTTTGTGGCAGAACAAGAAATTCAGGTGGGATCTCTCGAGAACTAAAGCTAACATTCTTTTCTGTAGGATGTCCTTCCTGTCTCTGTATAGCTAGAGGGAAATGTCTGAAAAAAACCAGCACATTTTGAACTGCTCTCTAAAATGATTCTGTGTTCTTGTCAGCTAGTATATCTTTCTTCATGAAAATCAGTCTCTCATCATCTAACTAGCCCTGCAGCTCTCTCTGCATAGATTGTCATAACTGAGCCCTTTGAAGATAAGACAGTGTGTTCTTATTGCAATATCTGTCTAAATTTCCAAATATGCCAAGCCAGGAGCTGGTCTACGTTTTCTTCTCCTCCTTCCCCCCCTTTGTTGTTATTTCTCTTACATGAAAATGTTTGAAGGCTGATATAAAACTCAGAGAAGTCCATGGAATGACCCATTGACTTGACTAGAAACTAGATCCAATATATAACAGCACACAATTTCAGAAGAAATTTAATTTAACTTAATTTGGTAAAAAATTTAATTTAATCTGATTTAGATTACCTAAGCATCAGAACTAGAGGTACTGCAAGCCAGTGTGCTCCACGTAGCAATACAGGATGGTTCAGGGACTTTACCCCCTCCCACCAAGCCAGCATCATTGAGTTAACTATGACACTGGGAGCAAAGTACTCATGTCAAAATAGCACTGCCCTCAGCCTAATGATTCCCCCAAGAGGCAAGGCTCGTTAGCTTGTGCACTCTGCCATACTAATGTGCCATTATCTGGGATACTTCCATGCCTTCAAACCAGTGTATAGAACCAGAAATGCCCTCTGGAGCTAACAGATATGAGTTGTTTCCCCCATTCCTATTAGAAATTAGGCTATCAGTCCATCCCTTTGTTAACCTCTGTTGAAAAAGAGTGGGACTTGCTGCAGAGCTGGTGAGCTATCCCTGGTCATTATGGAAGAAAAGCAGCCAAACTTTCTTGCAGTAAAACCACTTGTGTCTAAATGCCTGGTATATTTTTCTACACCAAGGAAGTATGTTCTGCTGTGGACAAATTACCCCTTCTCTACCCAAGAAGTTAAAAAAAAAATTATATAGATGATTTTGAAGTATCATCTATATGTTTGTGTCTGTATTTTTGCATATATGTGTGGAAATAAATGCCACATAAATAAATAAATTTCCATATGAAATAAATTGAGGCTTTGACAAATTACCCATGTTTTGAGGAAAAGTTTGAAAAGAAATACAACCCTTTTTTTGAGGTTTCCCCTGTCACTTTCAATGAAATATCTAAATTTCATAATGAAATAGTAAAATTTTTTGGCATTTAAATGTTTTAAATTATCCACCTAATTAATTTCAGAGGTGTAACATACATTAAATAAATATAGGACTTCCCTGTGTTATATAAGCAGTCTGTATTGGATATATGTGGATTATTTCCAGATTAGACATCTTCCTTTTCCTATCACATAGCTAGTCATTTGCTGGGATGATTAGTTATTTATTTTCTGGGAATTCAATCCACAATTTTTCTGACAGTTGTAACTGATGGGGGAAAAAAATGGCAGAAGAATGCCTGCAATGTCTTTAAAATCAGCCTAATTCACTCTCTCTAAAGCATTTTGAAATTCATCAGTTGTCACTGCTGCCCAGAGTCTAGGATGAAGCTACCCTACCTGAAAAGCTGAACACATGGAATTTGTCAACATTTGCTCACTGCCTCTGCTGCTGGCTGCACAGCTGATCCAATTCAAACACATCTTCATTCCTTTAGTTGGCTGGCCCTGTTCCTTTCAAGGATGACTAGATCTTATCTCAGCAGCCCCAGTTCTCCCTTTTGAGTGACAACTGCTGATGTTTCAGACTTCAGTGAACTGCAGAATTCAGTTTAGAAAGCATCTAGCTTCCACTCCAGTCACTAGGTACCCTCGACATCTTTATCCACGCCTCTCTTGGGGATCTCTTCAGCTTCCACACCACCTCCGACTTTATCTTGTTTTGCAGGTTTCAGCAATTCACTGACAATTCACTTGTTTTGTCATTGAGCTACAGTGCAAGATGCTTTTTCTGTCATGTATGTACAGAAAGCTCTATCTTTTAAAATTTCTTTCAAACTTAAGTTCCCTCATTGTACAAATGCTCATCTTTCTCAGCCAAAGCATTTTCCAAGTTTCCCTGGTTTGCTCTTCTAAGAGAACAAAGAGAACTACCAAGAATAGCTGGATTGCTTTTCTTTTTCCCCTGCAAAAATTCCATCCCACTCAGACATGTTTATTTTTTCAATTTCCCATTTTTCCTGCTCTTCATATAATTATTAACACAGGGAAACTATGAGACTAAATAACAGCTCTGAATTCTGTTTTCTTTCTGCTTTCCCTGAGCATATAAACTTTTCATTTTCATTTGACTCTAATAATATATATATATATATTCATATAAACCAAATGCTTATTTCTTGGAAAGTTTAGGTAGATTCCTAAACAGGCACTTTTTATCAAGCAGGAATTCTATTCAGGGGTCAGACCTTGCATTTTCTTTGTTTGAAAATATTAAATATAGAACAGCAGACATTTGAAAATTAAGGATGTTTGTTTAGCAACAGTTAGACTTTTGTATAATTGTGTAGTTGGTAGAACTATTTTTAAAAATCATAAGCTGCTATAGATATAGGTATAGATAGATACATACATATAGATATAGATGTAGATGTAGATACATATGTACATAGAGATTATAGATATAGATGATATAGATATAGCTAGGTAGATATAGATATAGATTAGATATAGATAGATATAGATATAGAGCTCAATCTTATCTAATGCTACACTTCACTAATGCCAAGTTACAGCTTTGGCAAAAGAGGTCTGATGGTTCTTTGTCTCTTTCAAGGTACTCTTGCTGTTTGCTTCTCATTCAAACCTGTCCCCACACCTATTTTCATCATCAGTCAGTAACTGGTGGTAATTAACATCACCCAGTTCCTTATTTGCCTTTAAGACAGACACTCTGGAGAGAAAGAGGGTTTGAATTAAGATGCCAGGCTGAAATGCAGGCACATGCCCTCTTCTGGGAAGTCTTCCAGAGACACAAAAATATTTGGCAGGGTAATGGGTTACACAGCTGAAAAACCACGGTAAGATTCAATAGAGACCTCATCTGCAAAAGCTCAGACTGGCTTTCCTTACAAACTATACAGCAATACTAGAGGCTTTCCCCAGAGAGCCAAGATGCTTTTAGCCCTTATTCACAGGCATTCCTCACGGGTAGTTTTTTATTCATTTTTGCTTTCTTGTTTGCAAGAGTTTTCTGTATCTGCTTGTTTACACAGAATAGTGTAGCAGTCTCAAAAGCCAGCTCAGAGCAAGATGACATGACAGACTACACAGATACTAACCGAGCTGTTTAATCCTATTTGTTAGCAAGGATGGTCAGTGTGGGTGGAACAATGTTCTGATGTATATTCTTTGTACTTAATCCTGTAGCTTCTGAGAAAGAGGCTAAAGAGGAAGATGGCCATCATACAGATGAAAAAGCAACCAGGGAATTACACTGACTTTTGATACAAAGAAGAAATCAACCTGAAAAGCTATAAACGGGAAACATGAAGATCTGTAACATGGAGCAAAGATGCTGGAGTGGAAACAGAGGGCAGCTAAACCTTGTCTGGCAGGGACAGGAGCTGCCAGCCAGCATGGTCAGCATGGTCAGCCTCCCCACCCAACCCACACAGCGAGCAGCCAGTCACTGGACTGACAACACTGGGTACAAGGTGCAGGAGCCCACACCTCAGGGGCCATGGGTGAACTGCCAGGTGCTTTCACAGTGGTGGATTGGCAGGCTGCAGAGAGCAGCATCCCCAGCACAAGCTGTGTGTGAGCAGAGGAACCTGCCCTTTGAGTGTCCTCACAACCCCCTGGCCCTGGGTATGTATGGCCTGGGAGGGAGAATATGTATAACTCCGCAGGGTGTGGGCAAAATTAGCTTAGTTTTATTTTTTAGTGCTCCTTCAGAAGGATGCTTAGAAATTTATAGGTGTTTATTATTATTTTGGAAGTATGCTATTGTGGTTTATTTTTTGTATAGCTGATGCTGTCTCGTGTGTAAAATTCAGTGATTAGCAGTTAATTACATGTCACTAATAAAACAACAAGTTACTTCAACCATGATTTGATTTAAATTGTGTAAACCACATAGGTATTTTTTTTTTGTCCCTAGGACATGACCGATCTTTAAAAATAACCTGTATTGCTTGTATTTTGAGATACAGTCAAGATATTTTTGTATCATTGAGAGCAAGGGCTGGATGAGGTCCCAGAAGACCTCTTGCTTCTGTTAAACATTGCCTGCTTCTATTAAACATTCCCCTTCTATCTGCTTGATGTCAGACAGGTCTCAGAGGGACTTCTTCCTGCAGAGCCCCTTTCCCTCCTGGGTTTGGTCACATCCTTCTTTTCTGTGCCTGATGACAATCTCTCACTGGCCTGCTCTGACTGTTTCACACCTTTTTGCCAGAAACCATTCCCAACAGGACAGGCCAGAGGTTTTCCCCCAGAAATCCATTGCTGAGGCCAAGAGCAGAAGCCAGGGACATCTAGAGGAGAGACTGGCTTTTTGTCACAATAAGGAATTTTTCATGTGTGTATCAACAAAAAAATGAAAACAGGAAAGAAAAAACAGTAAGAAGATTACTGAGGAAAACAGGAAGAAGATATAGAAGGAAGAGTATAAAAAAAGCAAAGGAATAGTCTGAGTCAGAGGATGTAGGAGGGACACATAGGAATACAGTCCTGAAAGTCTTTGGTGGAGCTGAACAGAAATTCAGAGAGCTGGAAAAAGAAAAACAAAGCTCTGCTGAAGGAAAGAGAGGAAGGCAGGAAATTAGAAGGAATTACACAAAATACAAAAGGAAGAAAGGAAAAAGGATGAATAAAGAAAATGGAGAAAAGAGATCAAGAAAAAAAGAGAAGCAGTGGTATACATGTTCTCCAAAATATCCATTAAAGTAATGGAGAGAGGGTTTAATTTTATTCCCTTTTCTGTGTAGCACATGACTTTAAAATGACAGCCCGTATTACTATAAAGTGCATACACATTTATTAGATATCTATATATAATATTTGTATTTATTCTATTTCAACATTTTAATAAATTATTTCTTAATTCAAGAAATGCCAGAGGAAAATTAAACACGCTATTTATGCAGAAAAGAAAAAACAAGCAAAAATCCTACAAATGTGTGGTTCAAATTTTCTGTAAATCACACCAAGTAATTCTATTTAAAAGTATCTGTTTTGCAGAACATTAAAGGATCTTGATTTTTAAAGAATGCCTCCGACATATTCTCTTAAAATCAGACCATTCTGAAGTGTCCAGCTGGCAAAAAAAAAAAATCTGAGACATGCAAAGTTAACAATCATGCCTGGAAACCCAAAATCACACTTTTGTCACCCTTCATATCCTCCTCCCTGCTCACCCAGACTCCCTGCTGGACTTGAACACAGAGAAGTCTTCATGCTCAAGACAAAGTCCATCTCAGGAATGGTGTCAGCTTCCCCCTCTGATAAATTTGTTGGAAGTTATTAATCTAATGCTTGTCTTCTGGCAGTTTCAAATGTGGACAGACAGCTATGGATGACTAAAGTTTAATTATGTTTCTAAAGATGTAAATGAACCCAGAGGCTTAGGGAATGGGAATGTGTTTTAATAAGTAGCAACATAGGTAAAATAAATAAACCTGCAATTTGGTTGGATGGGAGACGGAGCAAGTTTATATTAATTATCTCTTTCGTTTCATAATTGAAGGGCAGCTCAGCTAAAAGCCCCACTCAAGCAGGACTGTAGGAAAAGGCTGCTTCCACAAGGTCACTAGCTCCATCTTTTTGATGTCTCTTCCTGGAGAAACAAAATTCAAGTTAACCTGAAGAAAAATAAATATAACCATTTTTTTAAAAATACATAAAACTATCACCTCCTGCCACAGGCATGCACAGCACTAACCTGCTTCCAGAGTTGGTACTAATCTTGGAAAAGAATGCACTCTCGCTTCCTATAAGTAGAATTCCAGTGAACATGCATTAATTTACTATTTACTGTTTCAAAAATATAGGAAGAAAGTAGCATGGTCCCTCTCAGAAATCGTTTTGGTGTTTTCCCTGAGATGTGTAAAAGTTCTTGTCTGGCAGTTCATGTGCCCGAGGTGGAATAAATCTGAGCTCTTTAGTTTTCTCGGTTTCAAGGTTGTTTATTATTTTTTTTTATCTGTAATATTTTCTCTCAGCCCAGCGAGGTCTGTCTTGCAGGGCAGCCATGGCACACTCTCTGCCCCTTCAGGGCGGTGTTATCTTTTTATACTAAAAACTACGTACATGATGTTTACAATTATTTCCCAATTACTATCATCTATGTTAGACAGTGAACTTCTAATCTAAACCAATCCAAAAGTGCCAACTCCACAATAGAAAATGGAGACGAAGAAGAAGAACAAAGAAAGACCAAACACGTGCTTTTTCCTCCATCTTGTGTTCTAAAATTCCCATTCCCAAAAATCCTAGAATCTATATTTTCACTTTATGATAACACTACTTAAACTATTGTGACTTTTAGGTTCTCGTATAAAGCTGGTAATTTGTTTCAAGGGCTATAATCAAACCCACAGATGTTTTGGGCATCATTCCAGGGTCTCAGAGCCCCCTGACCAGGGTCTCAGCAACTCTGGACTCCCAAAGAGATGTCTTAGACTCCGACAGTCCCAAGATATGTATGTGTGGGCATATATACTCAAGCTCTAAATTTGCTAGCCCCTGAACAACTCCCCTAAAAAACAGCTGGTTTCGCTACACTTGGAATTTTAATCTCTTTATTCTTCTTAATGCAACTTGTTTTAAGTAGTAGAATCAAGTGTACAGGCTATGGTGGTCTACTAGTAGGACCCCTGCTAACAGAATTTTGTATTACTATAATCAGTCAAAAATATTTTTCCTCTTTTATGACATGATTCCATACAAAGGGTGGAAAACGACCATTCTTGAGGCTGCAGTGACAAGGAAATGGAATTTTCTTAGTTCATTATTGTTGAGTACCTTCTTGTTTTCTTGATCTCCAGAAGCCTCTGCAATCCAGCCAATATGGACTTATCCAGAATTCATTACATACAGATTTTTCCAATCTAGAATAAATATCAGTTTACAGTAATGGCAAAAATGTATCTTGCTGATGGCACTTGTTACTGTCCCATCAGAGGAGTGCATATTGCTGACTTCATACCCATAAAATGGGTAGATTTTTTCACATTTTTTTTTTCTTTGTAAGTGCTTCTGTGTGGTAGTGATAAGTACTGCTGTTTCTCTTGCAAGGGTTTGGACTTGTGACTCCAAGAATTACTCCCATTTTGTCCTCTTTGTTCTAAAAATGTGTATAATTTTCTTCTAGAGGTTCCCATACTTTCTGATAAATCTTGCCTCTCTTTCTGTCCCTTACCTGACTGACACACCCTTAAAGTTACAGTTCTCACCCAAAAGTGAATCAATTGCTAGAAGGAAATGTGTTTGTGAGGTTGCAAAAGAGAAATATGTCTAAATGGATGTGCGCCACATTCCTTACATGCTGCTCTGGCCTTTTCCACCCCAGATTGCAAAAACATCCTACTGCTGAGTTCCTGCACTGCTTCTCTGGCACATAGTGTCTTTCTACATCCTAGAGGATATTATGGTAATTCTTTCTCTGCACTTTTTACCACTTTTGTCTCCGTCTTTCTGTTCATTAGAGTTGCTACAGTGCACCATATTTGAAAATACAAACCTTGAGTAAGACAAAAGCCATTCAATTGTCTGGGGTGGTGGGGTGTGTTCTACCTATTGCAACCTTGACCAGTGGATTGAAGTCCCCATATCTGTTTATAAGTCAGAGCTTTGACAACTTTAAGGTTAAGATTCAGATTGGCTCATATTTTAGGTTTCACTCCTGATTCTCTTGATTTGCTTCTCAATGTAGTTTGCAGTTAGTTATCTTACAACATAAGCACGTCAGAAATTGCTACCATACTACTAAAGGCACTGCAACTCTGAAAAGAGAGTCTTAATATTCCATACTGACAGCTATGTTTCCTGCCACTCTTTCTTTTTTCTTTTTGAAGCATAGACAGAACAGCTGCCTTTGACAATGGAAGCTGTTATGATCATTTTAGTCTAATTTAAGAAACATTCAGTCCTACTCCAATGGCTATATCAGATGTGTCTCTGTCTGTGCAGACGACTCTGTCTGCTGTGAGTGCCATGGTGTTGGGCTTCATTCCAAATAATTCATTCCCAAATGCACTCCACTCCCAAAACAAGGCACGAGACCACGCTAGAACTACCTTACTCCTCTATAGCTACTGCAGCTGAAGGTGCATCATCAAAGTAAAGAAATACATGCATGGCTCGGAGTCCTGCCACCCTTATGATTCAGAGCTCAAATACTTCCCCTGCTATCACAGGGAAAGTCAGAGAGGATGGGAAAGTTCTTTTATCAAACATACCCAGTCTCAGAGGATGCTTTTGCTGAATCTTCAAGTATAAGCAAGCCATATATCTTTCTATTGTATAAATCTAATTTTGACACAATTATCCATGAGTTTAAAATGTAGTTCAGTAGGCAGTAGTCACGGGCTATACTTATTAGGTGTGACCTTTAGAAGCATGTCACCATGTGATGGGTTGACTTTGGCTGGACACCAGATGACCACCAAAGCTGCTCTATTCACTTTCCTCATCAGCTGGACAGGGAAGAGAAAATATAAAGAAAGATTTGTGGGTAGAGGTAAGGATAAGGAGAGATCCCTCAGCAAAACACAGACAAAATGGACTCAGCTTGGGGAAATTAACTTATTACCAGTCAAATCCAAATAGAATAATGAGAAATCAAGGCAAATCTTAAAATATTTTCCCCACACCTCTCTTTTCTTCCTAAATTTAACTTCCCTTGTGCTGTTCTGTTTCTCTCTCCTCCCCTACAGTGGCACAGGGGGACAGAAAATAGGGACTGTGATCAGTTCATCATGTTATGTCTGCTAATCTTTTATCCTCAGCAGGAGGACTCCTCACCTGCTCCAGTGTTGGTTCTTCTCTCCATGAGACCACAGAGCCTGACAAAACCTGTTCCAGGATGGGTTTCACATGGGATCACAGTCTCCTTCAAGAATCCAGCTGCTTCCAGTGTGGGGTCCTCCATGGGCTGCAGGGGTACAGCTGCTTCACCTGGTCTCCACCATGGGCTGCAGGGGAATCTCTGCTCCAGCCACTGCAGCATCTCCTCTCCCTCCTTCTCCTTTGCCTTTGGTGTCTGCAGAGCTGTTTCTGTCACATATTCTCACTGCTTCTCCTGCTGAAGTCATCTTTTCTTTCCCCACTACTTCCTAAATACATTATCCCAAAGGTGTTACCACCATTGCTGATGGACTCAGCCTTGGCCAGCAGTGGGGCAGCCTTGGAGCCAGCTGGCATTGGCTCCATCAAACACGGCGTACACTTCTGGCACCTTCTCCCAGAATCCACCCCTATATGTGCCCCCAGTACCAAAACCTTGCCATGCAAACCCATTACACAACAACATTAGTAAATAATATTGTAACAATTTTTATATTTTTTAGCAAAAATACTCACAAGAAAATGGTATCAAGTGCTAATATTAAAACCAGAGAAAATAATCTAATTTTGAAATCAATAAAGCAAAAGATACAGCTGAATGCCCCACAAACAGAAATAGGACGTTGTATAGCACAGTAGCAGTACTGGATTTTTCTTTTTGTTACTATGAAAAAGTAATAGTTAATTTAACATTATCTAAAAGAAAATTCAATTCCTAGAAGCTACTCTCAGATAATCCCTTCTAGTGAAACAGTGAATTAGAGGGCTTTTAGTACTCAGTTTTTCCACAGAAGTAATCTAGGAACCAGATTTAGTCCTTCAAGTACACCACAAGACTAACCCTGCAACAGAGATAGTGCAAGCAAACTGTGCTCACAAAGAACATTGTTCACTTCCCAAGCACATGCACCTTTCAACAGTTGCTGCTAAATATGGTTTACTGAGGCTAGGAAGTTACATTCAGACCTTAGTAGCAGAACAGTGAATCTACATTATAAACCTCATTGATGTCTGGAAAAAAACCCTCCCTATTAGTAGACTTCCTTCTTACCTCTTCTTTCCTCTTTCTCTCAAAAGCTTATCTCATTTGTACATCTGAAATGAAACTCATTCCGACCTTGCTTGTGTCTACAAGACTTGATGAGCAACACACATGTTGGATTCAAAAGAGCTTAAACTTGCAATTATGTAATTAGCCTTATTAATGGCTTGCTTAGCTGTGTTAGCAACTTTGAGTTTATTCTTGCATTCTTAGCTGGAAAGAAGTGTGAAAAACCATTTGACAGATCATGCGCTACGTTGCAAATAAATGCACGGATGCAAAAAGTAATCATGCTTGACCACTATATTGAAGGGATGATAAGCCACCAGATTCTTAAGAATTTCATTTGGAGGAATCAAGTTCTTTCAGAGTAAATGGTATTTATATCCATGCTAGCTCAATCCTTTTGAACAAATGTGATCTCATTGCTAAGCCTTTTAAGTGACTATCTATATGCAATGCTGACTGAAAGCCATCAGCCCACAACTCATTTCTTCAGGCCTTGCAAATTGGACTTGAAAAGACTCAGAGAGGTTGAAGAGTGCAGCATCATTACCATACAACAGTGGTGAGGTCAGGTCTTTGGCTGCACTGAAAAAGTGTAGAGGTGCAAGGGAAAGCTGCTAAGCCAAGGTATGAAGGTGACAGGTATTGGCGTGGCTCATGACACAATAGTGACACAATTCTCAACAGCTCTAGGTATGGCTAACCTAAGTTGGGATCATCCACAGTCACTGCTGAATGGTGGATTTCTAGCTGGAAACATACTCCTACACTACCATATAAATTAAATGGGCCTTGGACTATTCCATGCCACTAAGGCCAGATGCCTATATCCAACTCATCCTGCAAACCAGATGTTTACATCAAAGCAACCTTTTGGGAATATTCTTACCTCATATTAATTCCTTAAACGTGCCTTGGATTAATGATAGTTGACTTAGAATTGTGGCTAAATTAATTCTATTGCCCAAGACTTTTTCTTGCATAATTTCATATACTGGTAAAAACAGCCACGAAGCCCTCCAATGCACCTCTATCCCTCATTTATCATGCTAAAGAACTCATCTTCCTCCTAGCCCTTCTCCACATGGTTAAATTTTAATTTATCATTTTTCAGGTCCTGACACAGTTCAACCCCAACCAGTAAAAAACACCAGACAGCCACTTGCTCATCCAGTTTAATGACACAGAAAAGGATGTAAATGATAGTGACAATAGTAACGATAAAATAATTAGAATATACAAAACAGGTGATGTCCAATGCATTTCCTCCCCACTTTTCAACCAACACCCAGCCAGTTCCCAAGCCATGGTCCCTGTACAGCTTTCAATCCAGGTAATTTACTGAGTATGGCACCAAATGACAGAGAATCTCCCTTTGGCCAGCTGCTGTCACCTGTGCTGGCTGTGTCCCCTCCCAGCTCCTCATGCTCCTCCAGCCTGCTCACTGGTGAGGCACAAGAAACTCTAAAGTCCCTGACTTGATGTGAACATTACTTAGCAACAACTAAGAACATCAGTGTGTTACCAACATTATTCTCATACAAAATTCAAAACACAACACCATAACAGCAAAATGGGAATGAAATTAACGCTATAAATAAATAGGAATAAAATTAACAGATTGCTGCCTCCAGCCCCGGTGAGGATGATTCCACCTCCTCTGATTTCACCAGACAGGTCTTCCTACATCATATGCCCAGCACTGACCTCTGATGCTAATGTATGAAACCAAGCAGTGAAATACAGAACTTTGTCATCTAGAGATGCTCACAAGCTGTCTGTATCTAGGAGGTGTAATTTAAGAAAAAATTGCCTATGAAGAGAGTTGAATTGAATATAAAAGCCTGGTTTTCTTTCCTCAGTATGCTGTTTCCATCAAAATCACACAGCTTTGGGCTAAGTAGGTCAAAACAAAATGCCATAAGAGCTACTTTTTAATGTTTTTTTGTTTCCTGGTATGTGAAATTTTTCACCAGCAAAGAAAAGGAGAATGCATTTGAGATGTTTATGATGAAACTTGTTTTCCCTGTACTGTTATCCTTCTCTTTCCCAAGCATTAATTGTACTTGGGAAGCATCTCTCCCTCTTAATTGTGAAATTTATCTTGCCTCAGCATAAGCACATACACAGATTTTTGGAGAGTAGGACTGAAAGCTATGAACAGATTTTTCTGCTTCTAGAAAATTAAACCAAATTTCATTACTAAGACCAATAAAGGGTGAGTTAGAGAAGCACCAAGCTCAAAGAAAATGGGAGCCCACAGTGCTGAAATCCTGTATTTCAGAGGTCTGCCCTTTATAAACTTGGTAAATAAATTTAAACCTTATGGAATACCCATTAGTCAGTTCCAGAGAGTTGTTGATAGGTTAGAGCAGAAATAGTATTTTCCTGATGTACAGCTTCATAATTAAGCATCTTTATACCCCAAAGCCATTTTATTCTCCAGAAATTTCCAAACAATCTATTTTCAAACTATAAGATAGCAGATCTCTGGGGACAGAGCAAGCTGAATGGGATTTAGGAGCTGTCCCTCCCTTTCTGAAAAAAACTGGGGAAAGGTGAGATCTTCACCTACAGGATTTTATCTTGGCAAGATTTTTTCTTGGAGGTAATAGAAAATCCTTGGTTGATACTAATACTTAAAAATCTTGGAAAATTTCCAGGAGGAAAATGAGTTTCCCCATTGAACTTCTTACACAATCTGCACACGAATTTTTACCTGCTCATTCAGATAATTTTTGTTTTTACAAACTCCAGAGTTATGCATTCCTCTAGCACCTGTCTACACGAGCTTTGCAAAGCTGTCTTTTCCATTTAGCAGCACACCTCTACCACAGTCAGTCATCTTTGAGACTGATTTCTTGTGTCCATTAATCTTTTTTGTTGTGGACGGGTTTTTTTGTTTGGGTTTTGGTTTTTTGGAGTTTGGGGGGTTTTTTTTGGTGGTGGTGATGGTGGTTTTTTGTTTTGCTTTTGTTAGGTTTTTTGTTGTTTTTTGTTTGTTTGTTTGTTTTGTTTTGTTGTTGTTTTTTGGTTTTTTTGTTAGGCTGATATATTTGCACTGAAACTCTAGGACTGATGTGTTTAAATCAGGTCCTGAAAAGTTTCCTCTCGTCTTTCCTTCAGACAATTTCACTACATATTTACCTGTTAATAAACTCATAATTTTCATAGCATTTTACACGGGGAAGACTGACACTATAAAGTTAACAAGTCGATTTAGCAATGCAAACTTTCAGTTTCTATTTATGTGCAAACTGTATGTTTTGTATGTGGTAGGCTATTCAAACACAGTGTGTTTTTATAATCCATTATAATGGCTTATACTACTAGATAATACCTGAAAAAAAAAAAAGAATAGGCAATCAGCCACAAAGTTGATGAGAATGGGGAAGCTTAAATCTTGTCAAATACTTTCTGACATAAAAGAAATTGCATGGAAACAATTAGACAATGCGTTAATAAGCAGACGGATGTTCCTTTCACTTTTTCTATAAGAAGTTTAATGTGTTTGACAATATGTGAAGAAAGCCTTCTTCAATCCATGAACACATGGGTTACTACAGAACTGGCACTGAATACTTGTAAATGGGAGTGTTGTCACATTGCATGAATTGCAGAGGAATCAACCTACAGTAGAAAACATTTCTCTTTGTCCTGCACAGTCCACAACATTGCTTTTTCTGCAAGTTTTCTATGTGCAGAATTATGCATATAGAAATGTATATATCCATTAAGTTCTACCCTTTTCAGAGACCTAGCTTTGATCTGATGTAAATCTTTGCAGTTTGATTTATTCCAGTGAAACAGCCCAACTTTGCGTGGCAATGGCACCTTAACCGACAATATATATTAATGTTGTTTTCATTGCATTGTATCTGTTTCATAAATTGGTCCAATGGGTTAGACAGTAAACACATTATGCAATGTAACCACAAGAAACACTACCAAACCAGGAACATAGCTCAGAACTTCTGACATCTGCTTTCAGGTCTCTCAAAGGAGTTCTACAAGACTAATTGCTTGTAGAGTTGGGTATGCTGTGTTAAAAGATACTAGAGAATACTCTACATTCCATGTATTAGTCTAGTAAAGACTATCTATGTTATTTCTATTAAATAAAATAAATCATCAAAATTATTGTCTCCTAACTTTGTCCAGAAAATGAAATTAATGGAAAAATTATCTAAAATATCATACTCAGAACTGATCTATTCTTTTATCTTCAGTTCTCCAAAAGTGATTCCAAAGTATTGTGTGATACTGGTAATAACTGCAAGTTTTAAAAGAAAAAAAAAAAAGCCAGGAGAAAATAATTGCTACATAAAAAGAATCAATAGTACAAGAATGAGTTAAAAACTAGTCATGGAAACAGCTCTAGTGTTCAGAATACACCTCTTGAGGGGGGCACTGACTCCACTGGAAGATGCTTATCTCTGTGAATGTCTTCAGCCTTCGTTACATGAACTGGGTGAGAATGTAGCTGGGGCAGCAGTGACTGCTGTTTGCTGGCTCTTAGCACACTGATGCAACATGCACTTTTATAAACATGCTGAGCCAGAAGAGTAATATCATCTTGCAGTTCTATTAACTGAGATGTTTAGATGGGCAACAGTGTTTCTTGAGAATTGCTTAAAATTATAAGGCGAAAGTTTGCAGGTAAGGGAAGAGGAGAGAGTTCAATTACTCCAGACACTGTTTTGAAAGCAATCAAAGATTGCAGATTTGCCTTGACAGGACACATTCCTTTCACACTTTTGTTTGTCAGCGTGTTTAAATGCATTGTAGATGCACTCAAACCAGGTGGGGTGAAAACCCTAAACCAAAGAGTTTAGTTTACTCCTTGGCTGGAAGTCAGTACAATTGCTGTAAATGTCACTCTCTAGCCTAAACACCACAGCCTTAATTCTCTCCCATTCCCATTGTTTAAGCAAAGTTCAGCATCACAAATTCATCAGACATGAGTCTGCTGGAGTAGAGGAGGGGACTTAAGAAGGGATGTTAAAAGAAATGATCCATTTGGGGTTTTTAATGGGAGATCTCTGAATACAGTCCTAAATACTTGGCATTGTCTATTAAGCATAGTTTCAAATAGTACAAGGGTAACATGAAAGTAAAGGGTCATTTTGTGTCATTTTTCTCCATTACATGTGCACTTTAGCAATGTGGGTAACAAGCTAAATTATGCTGACCTTTATCAGAGACAGGGTGTAACTGCTGAAGGAGAAGTGACATTGCTGCATGCCATGTTTTCATTTGCTGCTGCACTTTCCAGGCTTCCTGATACCACATAACCACACTAATGAGCACATCAGCTCAACACACTTAACTCACAAATCCCTTTTGAATCATTCTATCAGTTCCAATTGCAGGGGTGAATGCAAATGCCAATCCCAGGCCTCCAGCTGGAAAGCATGCAGGAAATTAGACATGTTTTAATTTAGAAGCCCCTCAACTATGGATCATCAAAACAAGAAAGCCTTCTACTAATTATATTCCATGCCATCATGACCCTTTAACCTTGTGAGACTGCATGGTCATGTCATGACAACATGCTCAGCAGGCTTCACAAATGTCCCATAGTGGTACATCAATATAATAAAGTTGAAAGATGACCATTTAGCAGTCTTCGAATTTGATTACAAAGAGAAGGATGAAACTGAAGCCATTAATCCCTTGATTCTTCTTAGGAGCAGTTCTACCAGTTTTAAAACTCATGCTAGAGTTTGCTGGAAGCAGTTATAGGAGAGGGTAGATAAAGGTGAATTCAAAGTCCATTCACAGCAGCTAAGAAATATCGACCTATCCTCAGGTAAAAACTCCCCATCATAGCAGCACTAGATGTGACTCTCTCACATATTCATTTTCCTCAATAGGCCAATGCAAAACTCAACAACCCTGCAATTTCCCCTTCATTTTCTCACTGACAGTCTAGGTCTCCCAGCAGGTGCTGTATTCTCTTTCTTTCCTGCATAATTTGCAGAGAACATTTTAACAGTGCTAAAAATGTCTTTTTATGCTAAATTCTGGTATTCTAATATTTAAATATTTACACCTAATAGTAATTATATCTCAATCCTCTTATGTAATGACTTCTAACCATCTTCAGCAACTCCACTGCTGTTTTTTCTGTCCTTGACATATCTTCTCTCCAGAGCTTGGACTTCAGTTGTGACCAGTGAAACTGCTGTAGGACTCTGCTCTAAGGAAAGATGGCAATTAGCACTGGAAAGAAGAAGCCTGTTTACAGCAATCACTCAGGAACCTATGCTGACTACCGTTTTACCAAGTTTCAGGTGCAAATTTAAACCAATAGGAGTTTTTTATCCTGGTAAACATGTGAAATCTGCTTTCTTCTTCCACCTGGACTTGCAAGGAGTTACAGTCAGAGGACAAACAGCAAGAGAACACATGGCTTGTCATTGACAACTGAACACTGATTCAAGTGCACAGCAAGTGACACACACAAATGGTGTTGCTGTTGGGAGCTGTTATGGATATTACTTCCCATACAATGCAATAGAACCAGTCCTCAGTAGTTAATAATTTCAGGTAGCTGCAAAAGGCTCAATTCACACAGTTTAGTGCACATGTAACCTTTGAGCCAACAGATTCTCTTATTGCCTTTGATGGAACAGCTGTTCATAAGTTGGAAAGTTAGGTACCTATTCAAAAGCCTTGCTGAGTTTCATCCACAAATTTTTACCCTATAATAAGTAAATAGTATAGTTCCATTCACACCTAATTAATCATCCCAGTGTATATTCACACCTGACACCAACAGGAAAAAAGCCAACAAGAACCACATAAATCATCAGAAAAAAAATAAAACCAGAACAACACCAAGGGCTTGTTTTGCTGATACTTTACTTATGGCAAGATCAGTTTGCCAGTAGGATGTTATTAGAAAAAGTTTTACATTATTTGTCCACAAAACCTGTGTTGAAAGGGTTATCTCACTTTTCTCAGCTCAAAGTTTAATTTTAGATATAAAAAAATCTGCTGTCATTAGTCTATCTGAGTTACTTATTCACAGAGTTAGCAATACAGGAAATACAAACAGTGATGAAATCTTTCCTACATCCACCTTCTAGAGATTCAGATTTATCTTACAGATTGCAACAGATAAGAGAATTAGTCAGTAACCCAAAGAAATTCCAAATCCTCTCTTTTCTGAGCTATTTGGATGGAGCATTGAAATGGGAGTTAGGACAGAAACCCAACTCACCTTTCAGGAGAAAAAAAAGGTAGCCATTTTCCCTCTCTTAAAGTTTGTTTGATTTAACATTGAGAGCTTGAACACTTTCTAATCCCAGAGGCCATGGACAAAAGAGGCAAGCAAAATCCCAGCATACTACTAGGGTGAATTAAGTTTAAGCTATAAATCCTAAATCAGTGGACAAAACTAGATTAAAATATAAATGCATTTTTCTAAGAGGTCACAAGGTCAGATGTCAGGAAATTGGACAAATAAATAGAGGTGAATCTGAGAAAAGTGATAGGCAAAAACTAAGGCATTTTTCAATAAAAATGATAATGAGCAGCAGCTTATATAAGTCTAGGAATAATAAATAAAAAGGTAATCTGACAATACCTTTCTGTAGTTATTGAATAAAAGACTTGGGGAAAAAGTAAGTAAGATGTACATTCCAGTAAGACGCTGAGGAAGTATCAGCTCTGGCCAAGGATAGTTGAAACAAAAGGGGAAAAGTTATTCTGAAACCAAACAAGTCTTGAAATCAAGCTTATATATTGAAAGGACACAAATGGGGTGAATCCACTTGAGACATTGAAGTTCCACAGAGGTGTCACTCATAAAGGAGGTGGTGATTTGTGTTACATAATAAAGGCTGACTGCTGTGTCTGCAGCTCCCTCAGAAGCTCGTACTGGACATTAAGGGCTAAACAAAGGCTAAAGTTTTCTATGCTATCATAGAGGATTCACAGAATCACAGAATAGGTGAGGTTGGAAGGGAACTCTGAGTTCGTCTAGTCCAACCCCCTGCTCAAGCAGGGTGACCTAGAGCCAGCTGCTCAGGACTGTGTACAGTTGGAATATCTCCAAAGACAGAGGCTCCAAAATTTCTCTGGGCAACCTCCATTAGACCACATTTTTCAGAGACCATCTAGTGCCTCATCACTCTCTGAATAAAGAATTTCTTCCTCATATCTAACCTAAGCTTACTCTCTTCTGGCTTAAAGCCATTCCTATTGTTCTTTCACTCCATGCCCTTGGGAAAAGTCCCTCACCAGTTCCCTTGTAGGCCCCTCTAAGCACTGGGAGGCTGCAACTAGGTCACCTCTCATTCTCTTCTCCAGGCCAAACAACCCCAACTCTTTCAGGCTTTCCTCATAGCAGAGCAATGATGCGGACACTGAAGCTGTGAATTGACTGTCCCTAAAAACATTAAAAGACCCTTCTTAGTGACTGGCCAGTTTACAGTGTGATCATATTGTGATTTATGTACACACTGTCACACATGACAAGGTACCCCAGGGACTTCAGGAAAGTCAGGTCAACATTTAAATTATCACAAAGATAACCATATTTATGGCTTCCAGTATACCCTAGACCTCTGAGATACAGATTCCTGCTTTTGTTTTTGCTTACTTAAAGATGCTAAATCTTAATATCGTAGAAGTTGAGGAGAAATTTAAAATCTGTATCTGGCTGATAAATATAATTTTCCAAAAGTTAGGTTTCTGGTTGTAGAAAAATATTTATCCTTCAATTAATGAAAATTCATTTTTGTTCATCCATAATGCAACTATATTTTGATTCCCATAATATTTCATTCATTAGTATTTTCCATAAGTTGTTATCAATAGTTATATTTATCTCTAAACTTTTAATTTGTACTATCTTTGAAGATCTGTCATGACAATTCAAGTAGGCCTAAATCTTGGACATAAAAGGTCTTGCTTGTATTTTTGTAATTGAATATTGCTATGACATCAGAAAAATTTATGACCTAGGTAAAAATGGAAATATCTGAGTAGTATGCACAGTTCTTCACATATTGGACTTAAAAAAAAAGTCTTTTCATGTTTTGCAAAATGTTTTTAAAATAGTCCAACCAGTTGATTTTTAAGATTGCAGCAAAACTTTTCCTTGTTGCTGTAGAGATTGAAATGGGCATAGATATAAAAGCCAAACCATTTCCATAAATATTTCAAATACTAGATAAGGTAAGGACCTGTCAGCATTTCTTTAGCAAATCATTATTTTCAGAGACTGTGACTCAATATGTGAAAAAGTAAGACTTTTCTTTGGACTCCAAATCATCTTAAAATTAAGGATGGCTCATCCAGTCTGACAGAAAATTACTTCTTGCAACTGTGAAAAAATGTAAAACTAATGTATGACTTCCTACATCCACCTCTCCTTGCAGAAACTATGCCTCTCAATTTGTGTGGCTGTTTCTGTAAACTATGTTCCTGTACCTTAACTGGATCTTTTAATTTTAAATGGAAACTTCTTTTTTTCCCCAAGTGTCCATAATACAGCTAAGCAGTTTTAGATATGAACTAATACAGATTAAAGGAGGAGAAATATTAATATCAGGCTTGCTGTGTGTTCATTTTTTCTTATTAACAAAAAAATCAACAAGCATTTGAGAAGGTGGAGTGAGTTTTACCTCTGCCAGCCACGTAATTCTGCAGGAGTCTGTCTATCTCTTTCACCCTTCTTTTAAAGTGATTTTGTTGTACTGCCGTGCTTATGCTATTATATTGCTATGGAATCTACAAATAACATCAGCTGCCTGACAAACAAGGCATCTAGACCCAAGAAGCTCCTTTCACAGCATCAGCTCACAGACTTGGAATTCTGGAGGGAATTATTTATAAGGTATGAATTAGTATGAATTACCGGGCACAAGTAATGGCAACAATAAACATATGTATGAACTAGAGAGCTTGTATAAAGTAGAGTGATTGGCATTTCATTTCTCATTCATCTACCCCCCTAAAGTTACCATAATGTTATGCAAGGAATTTGTAATTTTCAGGAACCAATTCAAAACCTTGATGAACTTCATTTAGCAGGACATGGCAACAAGACAAAGCAATTATCTCAGCTGCTTGCAAAACATTACTAACCATGCATCTCTTGTTACACTTTCCAAATGTCTGGAACAGCACCTCGAAGGAGACTCCATCCTGCTTCTCCATTGTGATATTATCTACAATGAAGTAAAATACAAGTAATAGCTCCATTGGATTTAATATCTTCATACCCTGCTTTGTTTTGTACCTTCTCATTTTAGGCATTGTCATGCCTAGGTAACGCTATGAAAGAGAAAACACTTCAAGGCTTAAAAAAAGCCTCAATGTCTCAGTAGGTATTGAGGATCATTAATATACTGTGCAGAATGGTGAGAAAACGTTTACTTTATAATATAAAAATATTTAACATCTTCTTCCACTCCCCACCTCAGATGACTCAACAATCACCAATCTCATGCAGTAGCTGTTTAGTACAACTTTCTGTTTCAGCTAAAACATGCATTCTTTAGCATATTGGCAAAAGTTCACTAAGTGGAACTGAAATACACCTTTGCTTCGGTAAAGTAAGTGGTTGTATTAGAGTCAAGATTCCCACATTTGAAATACTGAATTTTACCTCAATGATATCTGATCAAAAAGGCCAATGCCCAGGATCTCACTACCATTTGTCAGTCTCCAAAGCACCAGTAACTGTGAACATTACCACTCTGAAAACATGCAATTTTATACATAAAACTCAGTCACCCTCTGACCTTCTACCACCTCTACTTGAGAGCTCCATTTTGTTGGACTCGTTATTCCAAATATTAAGTGATAGAGCTCAATTGTATGTGAAGCCCCTCAAGACAGTCTCAAATCCATCTCAGATTAGTCACATTTCCTTGGAAGCTACTGAAATCCCCTCTTCTCTCTAAGTACAAGAACCTAGAAAATTAGCAAAAGGTAATAGTCCTAGCATGCTATTTCACATAAATCAATGATATGTCTTTTAAGATGCAGTCAAAGACATCTTATGTAGCAAAAGGTTGATACTTCAACCTTTTATATAATAATAGTGATACTCAACTTCAAAAAGAAAACTCCAACATCTCTGCTGGAAGAAAATCATTGTTTGAGATCTCTTTCAAAATTTTATAAAGCTACATGCTGTTTTGCAGAAACAAGGATCATTATTCTACATGGTATGCCCAGCTACACACCCTGTGAAAGCAGAAAGTGACGTTTCAGCCTTTTTCTAACGTGTTTAAAAGGAACAGCACAATGCTCTGTATGGAAGTAGTAATCTTACTAATGATATTTGACACTTTCCCAGCAAAAGCCTTTGTTGCAGTTGGTTATAACTTTTCATGTTTTAAATATTGAGGCTGAACTTTATACTTACATTTACAGATAAAAATAGTGTGTCATTTTCCCACAGCCAAAAGACTCATTAGTTTCTTGTATCCAAGCTGATCCTCTTTTTCTTCTAAGACATGTTACTATCTCCAGGGTTTAGGACAATGGCTTAAGACCTGTGGATTTTATGTCTACATTTGTTAGCTGTCTTTCTTGTCATTTTTGTAGCAAGAGAAGGAAAAGCCAAATCTCTGAAAATTTCTATTTCAAATCTATAGAAGTTCCTTAGTACAGGTAAACTCTCTTTTTCCAGAAGTTTTTATGTATTTTTACCTGTAGTTCTCTTTCCCTTCCCCTGAAAAGTTTTAGGATAACACAATGTCAGCAGTTTGCTGAATTGGATCTTCCCCACATTCAGTTAATGGGATGGCCATTTGAGAATGAATGAGGATTATGCATCAAGAGACTGCTGCTTGTACAAGTCCTGGATAATTGTCAACTGCTTTAGAAGGTCTGAAATCAAGGTTGCAGGAAGATGCTTATAAAACGAGGGATTATTTGGTGGATAGGCTACTTAAACCATCCAGTAAACCCTCCAACCCTTCTGCTTAATGTTAGCAAATTAGTGAAAACAAATTTGTCACAAGCAACCCTCTGGTAAGCAGTCATGGTTATTTGAGGCACCTGGGAATGCTTTTACATCTATTCTGTTGTTGAAATATTTGAAGAAGGGTCTGAATGTAGAGAGGTATCCTGTATACTAAACAGCCTGAAGATTCATGCCTTCAGTTGACTGCCTAAACTTAGCAGATGCTTGGCTTTGGCTTTGTGGCCTATAAAAAGGGGTATCAATAGCAGCCAGCCTCAGCTAGGAGCTAAATTCATGAACGTTTGCAGAACAAGTTCCTCAACAAATTAATAATTTTGAATTCAATACAAGTATCAAGAAGGTGGGGATGTGAAGGCAATATTAAATAAAACATTCATTGAACAAAGCTGAGGTCTTAGGGGAAAAAAAAGCGCCACAATCTATAATTACATAATTGTATGTTTTACTTTAACAAACAGGCAAAGATGGTAAATTAAGGTCACAGAAGTAAACTTAATTCTTTCACTTCCCAATTTCAACATATTTGACTTTGCAACCTCAAAGTTCTTCTAGTATAGGATTTTTGGATGCAGCACACTATATGTTTTGTAAGACAGCCAAAATCAGCTGTGTGAATAAAAGCAAAACTCTTGCATACCACAAATATACCAAAATCTGTCTTTTTATCTAGTTTAAAAAAAAAACAACAAAAAAAAAAACCAAACCAACAGTAAGTTTGTAAGTGCTTGTTTTGGAGGTTGGAATTCATTTGTTTCCAGTAATTTAGTTATCAGTGTCAAAGTGTGTCAAATCCCTCTGTTCTGTAATTTCCATTAAAAAAAACATTACTCATAGAAAACACTTTCTGGGCAGTGTGAAAGGGTCCCATGAGCATGAGAATCTCACTAAGGTCAGAAAAAACCTCCACGAAGTGTGTGGGCTGACTGATGTGAGGCTTATGAGTTTTTAAGGGAGATACAGCTCCCTAGTAGAGTACTGAATGAGAAGGAGGAAGACTAGAGAGTAAAAAATGAGGATGAAAAGACTGTTTCTGTGTGGTTAGAGCAAAAGACAAGGAACTAAAGAGGCATCCAATTAACAGTAGAAGCTGTCCAGATTGCAATATACAAATATGTTTAGTTATTTTCAGAGCCTATTTAAGGACAGACTTTAACTCCCTAGTGGAGTGGTTTCAGGACTTAATGCAGTTATGCAGCAATGCATTGTCCTTTATGTGCCATCTTCCTTGAATCTGTGTGTCAGCTGACACTGTTCCTTCCATCCAGTTCAGGATGCTTCAGCTAATGATGGGTTAAGAGGGACATGCCCAGTATGTTTTTAAAGCAGGGCAAGCTTGGTGCCAGTTCCAGAGACAGATAGGAAGAAAAGGAGTCTGGAGAAGGAGACCTAAAAATTTACTCTGTAACAGACTATGAAGCTTTTTGGGATACCTGACATGGTCCTATGGCACAGAGTAGTGATTTGGACATAACAACATAAGTGATGTGGCTCCTTGAAGAAAAAAACTTGGCCACAACTACTATATACATAATGGTGATAACTTATGCTCTAGCCTACAACATAAATGGACCTACTTTATATCACCTTAGCAGCTATTATTTTTTAAAGTCTAGGAACTGAAATGCAAAAGCCACTCAAAGCAACTCTTAAAAATGAACAACTAGGCTTTAAATTAGTTAAATATTTAAGCACATGCACCAGCACTTACATTAAAGTTGTTTAATTGAAGTGTTACTTGTTGGACTAGTACCATAAATCAACAGGAGTCAGAACATGCAAAAGTTTATGTTCTAGCAGTGACATGATTTTGGCACTCATAGGACTTTCTATTCCTGTTTTCTCATTAAACATATTGCTTAATATGTATAAGGATGCTTAGACAAAACTATTACTTGTCAAACTGATATAATCATTCACTATCACTAATGCTCTCTACACTTGCATGCAAATTTTCCTTTTAAAAACATTCTTTAAATAAATGTATCTTAAGATTTCTGAGTTTTCTTGAACATTGGCAAGAAACCACATATATTCTTAGACTATCACATTTAGTATTCCTAAAAACTCTTTTTTGCTTTTAATGGGTCTGCATTCTTCATTTAATTTATTATTGGATGAGGACCACACAGAGCACATTTTTATCCTAAAGGATCCCAAAACTAAATGGAAACTAAGTGATCTGCAAATCAGTAGGAGTATTTTGATAAACTCTGAAATGCAACCAGCTGTGGCTTGAATTGCAGCCATTGTTTAGCAGTAGATGCCTACCACTTTACAGCTTGTAGCAAATGCTGAAAAATTGTACCTTCCCTAATAACCAAAGACGCCGTGGAAAATTAAGTAGGTAATATGTCATTGACAGATCTGGAGTTCAGCCAAGACAGAGAAGCTGATTTCCTTACTTTTCTGCTGAGCCCCAAAGAGTACAAAGTGACTTAAGGAGATCCTCAATTTTCTGTATTACTCAAAGGACAGCAACTCTAAACGACACACGACACACGCCACACCAGGCTGATTTCAGTTGTGGTTTTTCTAATTATATAAAGATGAATAAAAAAAAAGAATTATCCAGTCTTTGTTTGGCATAACCATCCAAAAATTATGGAACGCAGTTTTAAAGACACCAAGTAGATATCGTTGCCCAAATCTTATCCAAGAATATCAAAGATGAGCATAAAAATTCCCTGTGAGGTTATAGATTATCCCCTCACCAGCACATGATGTACACCCCTGCCCAGCATGACATATGCCTTTGTGTTGCATAGTTCTAAGTTTTCTTTGAAGACTGAAATAAACATTAAAGATAGGTATTTGTGTCAAAATTTGTGAATAGAATAATACATCTGCCTAACAAGGCTTTTTTAAATTCACTGCATTTAAGAGACTCAGGTCATGAAATAGCCATTTTCTACGGTTTTCTGCATCTCAGCAGTAAATTCCAGAATGGAGACTCATGGCTGCCCCAAGATTAAAGTTAAATTCTCTTCAGCAGAGAAGACTGGTGTACTACACAAATTAGGAGGGAAAAGTAAACACAATAATTTCATCACAAGGGAAGTGTATAACTTCCTAGCAAGCTATTGTTGAATTTCCTCAATTAAGAATGCTTTTGATATTCAATAGAGATTGGAAGAGGCCCGTACGCAATAACCATTGTGTTCATATTCTTGCACTCCTAGTCACCTTTCTGCAACAGCTTCCAGCACCAATGCACTCCAATATTCCAAGACCTTTGCCTCCAAAGTTCATGAGATCAAAACCAGAAGAAAACAATTTATCAAAATGCATCACAGCTGGGAAATGGAAGACAAAGGACTACAAAATGCAGGTGAACAAGGAAAGAATGCTAACAACTATGGAAAACTTGATTATGGTATCTGAAAAGAATATTTTTCTGTTTGAATCACAATCTTCTTACAGAAAACCAATGCTATTAATGAGAGATACTCCTGCCAAGAAGAAAAGTACTGTCATCCACGTGCACAAGTCCTAGAACTAATGCACTTATTGTTGCATGTGCAAATGACAGCCCAGCACCACGTGAAATTAAAGAATCTGGAGCACCCACATGCATCATCTCCTGAGAGAATCAGCAGGAATTGTCTTGATTCTAGTGCTTAAAAAGAGAAAGCTTTGCCTTCCAGTAGTTTCAATAACAATAGTGATGGAGGAACCCTGTACAGTCTTAAAGGAATTTCATGAAACTAAGACCAAGGCCTTAAAGAATGTGAGCACTTTTTTCTACTGTCTACGATCTAAATACAGCTTTAATTCCTTATTATTTTATCAATTAATTCTGGCTGTTGTCCTATTAGATATTATTATCGCTGTTTTGCAGACAGAAAAATGGAAGAACTAACTGAAGATTCCCCTATAGACACAAAAAAAAAGCTGAGAAATTAGATCTCCAAAGTAGATAGCTTTGAATCACTGAATTGTTTTTTCATATATCTCCATTTGCTAGAGATGCAAGCCTGCAGAAGGGAACAGACACATTCCTGGCCTTCAGAGTTGCAGGACGAGCTAGAGCTGTAAACATAATGTACACATGGGCTGAAGCCAGGATTCTGGATGCAAGCTCTGATGCCAGATCTGGGTTCAAATGACACTGATCTCCAGATTAAAACCAATAAACACTCAAATCTGTAGTCATAAGTACACAGATGGTGCTGCCCATATGTTTTTGTGGCATACACAGGGGAAATCCAATAATTTAATTTGCACTTTTTCCTCTTCATTGATATGATAATTAAATTCCCTGAGAACATACTCAACAGCTTATAGGAGAAGGAAACATTCAGAACTTGGTAGCATTGACTTATTTAACAAGCAAGGGAAGTGAGAACTGCTATGATTTATAGAATTTACATGATGACAGAGCAAATCTGAAACACAGTATGTTAACTCCTAGACATGCTGTAAAGACTAAGGAGACAGGATGAACTGTTGTATATGGCATTTCATTTCTAGACCACTGGGCTAGATTATTGAATGAGCCCAAGGTGACAGAATTATTTTTGTTACTTACTTACAGAGAAGCAAAGCTTTTTGTATATGACTTCAGACACTGAAATAAGGAGGACAGTTTTTCTTCAAGGTTTATTGCTAACATTTAAAACAATGCTTCCATTAAATAAGTATTTTCATACTTGATCAGTTCAAGGGGTTCATTATTTTCAGGCTCTGTAATTATGCAGATTCCTAGTAAGTATTCTCTTCCTCTGAACACTAGACCCAAGTGCTACTTTTGATATTTTCTTGATGTTCAGATTGTGGAAATGGCACTTGGAAGAAAGTTTTTCATGGAGATATCTAAAAATTATGTCTCACTTCTCATACATTTATGTGAAAACCACATTCAATAAGCATTTATCTATTTTTTTCCCCACTTGTGGTTAAAAGTTTCAAATTAAAGCTAGCCATCCTAATATATTTTAACACATGCAAAATGTCCCTATGGTTCAAATAATATATATGTCCATGAAGAATATAGATTTATTAATTATGAACAAAAAAAAGGAAATCTATCTTTGCAAGACTTGCCAATGTATGAGTCTTCAAAGTCATTCAATCTGATTTTTGTCTGATGCAAAGCTAATTTGTATATATTTATAGACTTACGTTAGCTTGCACAATAGTATATGACCATTAACATAATACACAGTAGGACATAGGGATTGTTAACTACATACCTAATATTGCCTAAAAGTTTTATATACTGTTTGGGAAACTTTAGTTATTAATAACTCCTCCCAAATGTATTCTCACTGCTTATTTTATTATTGTATTTATATTTTCTAAGGAGTTATAGATTATGCAATTCTACCATTTTTGTGCATTGTTTGCTGTTGAGGAAACAAATAAACAATGACATTCCACATGTCAGATGTCTTTTATTGAAGTCTTTCAATTTATATGTCCACAAAAAAATCAATCAAGATACAAGATGTGTCAGTGGCTAAAGCCCATAGCGAGCTTTTTGTTCTTTTTTTTTGTTTTTGTAACCCTAAAGCACTGCGATTTCTCATGCCTTTTTCTTTTATACCATAAGCTTGTCAATGAGAGTGCAAAAAATGTTAAGGTTGACTAAGATGCAGGAAGAAGATGTACAAAAGCACATTTGGGAAGAGAACATTTGGAGTAACAAGTGTGTGAGGAGTCTGCAATGCTGGCCTTAGGAGAATAACTTAAGAGTGTTAAAATCAAAGGAATTACTGCCCTGAGCTAGCAGTTCTTCTCTAGAGAGAAATACATCTTAGGGGAAATAGCCACCTTTAGGAAAAAAAAAACAAAAACAACATCCTTTTAGGGTTAAAAAAATGCTTCTTAACTAGCTATTTACAAATAGCTGCCTATTTAGCATCCCTGCAAAGCCTAGAGAAAAATACACTGTTTTAAAAGGACCATTAAGACCACAATGATTGGGTATTCACAGTTAAGAAACACCATTTTAAAGCTCCTGTACTTCCTCCAGCTCTTTCATACGTGTTGCATTATGATGAAATCTTTAGTAAACACAATCAGATGACATTTTTTCCCCACAGGATCCTGCCTAATGCAATGCACAGGATTCAGTGTGCTACATTAATCAGCAGCTATTCAATAACCTTATCCCCATTATCTTCCCAGCATCACCCTTTCCCCCAGTGGCCTCAACACTTCTCCAGCTCTTCCTGGAATTCATAAGCCTGCTCTCAGCCTTCAGAAGGCATGGGAGTGCATTATGTCCCACCTAGCCAGATCCTGCAAAGAAGGAAAGGGACCTGCTGGCCTATCTGTGCTGCTACCCACTGTGAGGGGAGGTGATTACAGAACTCTTGAACGTTTCAATTCCTTTTTCCCTCAGGATAAAGGACCAGGGAGCAGGGTCACACTGCTAAGGGCAGGGAGAGATTTCTGCATGCCCAGTCACACTCAGGAAGAGCTGGCAAGCCCTGTACACCCAGATATAAAATGAAAATAGAAATAAAACTTCACAAAAGGCCTCTAAAATTATGGTTCCCATGAGATTCTAACCTGTAGGTGACACTTACTAGGTTTTGGCAAGTTATGTGAGATTTTATGACCTACTTTTTGGAATGCTTCCCAAACACACTCCAGGGTGCTGTGGAAGTTGTGACAGCATCTTGACCCATCTGCAGCATGGGTGCTAAAGATGTATGCTAAGCTTGGGTTTGGGTTAAGTGACTCAGGTAGTAGAGATCTATGATGGAGACAAGGTGAGAACATATTTCTTTACAGAGCTATCAGTATCCTCTGGCCATTTTACTGTCCCATGTCTTCTTCACTCCTCTGCTGTTGATCACTCACTGCATGCCTTGCAATAAATGAAGCACAGGGTTTTATGCACAAGAGCTGCTGCTACCACATCTGTGGAGCAGTTGGAGAGCTGTAGCACATGTGAATAGTGTTGCACTTGTACAGCTGACCCAGTCGTGGAGCAGACCAGGGTGTGTACTGAGCAAGATGACATTTACAGAAAGGACAGAAAGGGAAGGGAAAGGTGTCAGGGCTGCTCTGTCTGTATGAATGTCCCAAATTGACCCCCATGCTAAATACACATCAGCAGCTACAGTCACTGTTCCTGCTACATCCAAACATCCATCCTTACCAGCACTTCCTGCACACCACTGCCTCAACTACCTCTCCCAGGCACTTCCAGTGCCACAGCAGCAGAATGTCTCCTGTGGTGACTGCTGGGGCAATTCTGCTGCTCCCCCATCCCCTTGTGAGGCAGCCCATGGTCAAAAATAGTGATTGACTGGATAGTGTATCCTCAACACTTCTGTTGTCTCAGATCCACCTACCAGAGGCCATTACATCCACTTAAAGTGTGACTTAATGAGAAGTGATGGGGGTGACCTTGTGATGCTACTGCTTCTGTTTAGAATATTCACAAAACACGTTTATTTCAAGACCAAGATATTGCCCTCTATTATAAATCATTACATTTACCTAACTGGGCATTTCAGCACCTTGGGAAAAACTTGATATCCCTGGCAAGTTTGGGTAGAGATTTTTATATTTTTGTAATGGTGGTTTAGTTAATTATTTAGTATGAATAAAGGAAGTTTCCAGACCTGTCTTTCTCTCTGCATTACCACAACTTTTCTTTTTCCTTTGTTTTGGGGGAGGATGGTGGGCTTTTTTTTTTGTTTGTGGTTGTTGAGGTTTTTGTTTTTTGTTTTGATTTTTTAATATATATATAAATATATCTAAAAATAACTACTATATAAATATATATTAAAATACATAATATATGTATAAATTTATATATATAAAAAACTTATTATAATTATGAGCTGCAACTCAGGGTTCTCTATTACCATCATGCAGGAATATTTCACTACTGAAACTACTCATGGTCACTTTGATTTATTGTTGCTCTTGCAATTTTATGTGCAACTGCTCTTCCACCTATGCAGGTTCACTGTAAGGAATGACAATAAAAGCAATCCTTTTTCTTTTTTGCTCACCAGAAATTTGAAATTCAGAGGAGGGGGAATAAGCCATGAAGAATTGTGTGAATTAGTTGTTGGACTGAGGATAGAAAATACATTTGGGAATCACCAACATTAAAATACTTGGGCATTATTTTCATTTATCTAAAGTAGGCTAGCTGTGGAGAAGAAATGATGTACAAAGTTTAAGTGCTTTAATTGTTTTGGAGATCTGCTTTTGGACATGCTTAAACTCCCTTTAGGCTTGTGGACTTGTAGAACTCTCAAATTTAAATTGAGGGGAAAAAAAGTAAAACAGATAACAAACAAACAAACAAGTATAATCCTCCTCCATTTAATATTTTCAGATTTTCTCGGATCTCATTTACATCAGTGAATTAAACCTGTACTTTTAGAAGTGTAACCTACATGTTTGCTTAAACTGTACTAAATTTCAACCCTAACTTTGCTATGTTTCCTAAGAACTGCCCTCTTTTTCATCATTTAAGGTACACGCTACTCTTTGCATTCTCAGTAGGATGGTGGCAGACCTGAAAGAATGAGAAAGAATCTGTCTTAATCCCTCATAATCTCCCTAAGCATCAGGTTCTCTGAGCAGCTTCATTATTAGAACTATCATTGCTCAAACTTCCTCTATTACTAAGTAATTATTTGAATAATCCATTTTGCTTCAGTAAGTTCATAAATCATTTGTTTTGGGGATTTATTTTGGCAGCAAATTTAGGGAAATTCATCTGCTCAGACCAGAAAATACTAATTTCTTGTTTGCTTTGCAAGTCTGGTACCCTATTAGCCCTCAATTTAGCAAAATGTCTAAGATAGAGGAAAACAATTTCTCTAGACACAGTGCAAGACTGAATCACATCTCATTTACACTGATGTAAATAAGAGAGAGACACGTTGAAAAGGAAGAATTTATGGCACTTGAAATTGGAAAGAAAATCAGACTCAAAAAGCTTTGTAATGCTTCATTGTTGTAGCTAAAAACGTATGTGTTGAACAATCTGCAATGGCAAAAATTAATCAGAAATAAATTTTATCAACTTTTAAAATAAAATCTTACAGAATTTTCAAGGGACTCAGAACAAAAAAGCACTCTTTGGCAAAATCTATGACAATTTGATAAAGAGTAGTGACCCCTACAGAAATCACAGCGATTTTCTCTAACCATCTCTTCAGATGGGATTCAATTAGTAAAATAAATGGAATAAGGAGAAAGAAAAAAAAAAAAAAAGAGAAAGAAACCCTAGGAAATCTTATTATATGCTATTAAACTCAATAAGGCTTTTCCATCAGAGAACATCAAGTCTTATTTCTGGTAATCCCTGTGCCGTTGTAAATCAAGAGCTGCTGCTATAAAGACTACAGAATTCCAGCAGAATAAAATTGCAGCAAGCAGAAGCCAGAACTTTGAGTCATATTGCACAAGTCCAGATACTTGGGCAAAAATCTTTGCTGCTTTCCTGTAAGTCTCTCAAAAATGTTTACACTTCACCATTGACAGCTCTGCCCCCAACAGTCTGAAACAGGAACTAAAGGGGAACACCATCAAGCTGGGTTTCAGCAGATTTTGTTCCACCTAAATCCCAGCAGCTCACAGCTGGATTCCCTTCAAGAAATTCAAGGCAAAACACAGGCAATGTCATGGATCATCAGCCCCACTGCCAGCAGAGACCCTCTTGCCTCCAGGCACCAAGGTGCCACCCAGGCTCTGTCACGTTTGTTATCTCTCAGGTCCAAGCTGATCTTGCATTTCCTGCAATCCCCTTGCTCACCTTAAGCTGGAAGGATGTGATCCCCAACCCAGACCTGTCCTGTAGTAGAATACTTTTTTAAGGGTGTGAGAGAAAAGGGCTTAAACCCCATAGCACAAAAGTGCCCATTTATTAGCCTTTTCTCAAGTTATGTGCACAGAAAGTGTCTTCCCCTGGTACACTCTTAAAAGACAGTGTGTCCCTGAAATTCAGCTTACCTTAGGTAGAAGATGAGCAGCAAACTGAAAAATTTATCCACAGTGCCTATGAACATGAGTATTAGGTAAATATGTTTGGGAAGGCAGAGGAGGAGGGTGTGTGATCAAGGGTTTTGTGGATCTCTTCAGAACCAAGCCTCTAGGCTGTATCTATCACAAACCCTTCCACCCTGATATCTACTTGCATGTTTGGAATTGAGATAGTACAGTGACAGTATACAGAGGTACCTGCCACAGACTGCTTCAAACATACCCATCCATACATTTATATTAGGATGGATAAGTCAACATAGCTGCTCTTCAGAGGCTTTTTGGGACTGGAGCCTGATATTTCTGTTCTCAGGAACATGACTCCTCTTGTCCACTAATAAGTGGCAGAGTGTAGAAGTACATAATATCCTGACTGAGGGAACAGCAGAGTATCCAGAATCAGATCCTAAAAATTATCATCAGCTGAAAACACTTGGATACCTTGGAAAACAGAGACAATAGAAGTAAAATATTCTTAAAATAAATAAAATATAGAAATGATACACACAACCCCCTCAATCATAACTATTTCTTGGAATTATCTCCTGAGAGGCAGATTTCAAGTCAAACTTTGATTATAGGTATGCTAATTCACTTCAGAGTTAGCAGGACATGCATTATAGGTAAATATTTGCTTTGTCAAATAATATATGCCATAATAAAGTCTGTTTGTACAGATAAAATCCATGAGGCTTAAATTTTTTGTGATTTATGCCACAGTACAATATAGTTTTTCTGAAAAATTTTATAGAAAATGTAAGCTATATCTTATCAGAAGGTATATCTGGATAAAAAACACATCTGGTGTAAAGCAATGCCAGCCTCTGAGAAGTTGGTGGGATTTGTTTGTGCTTAGCCTTGAACTGAAACTGACCCAAAGTATAGAATTCTGATGATTATGTTTCATATTTTTATCATATCTGCCCTGATCCCAAGATAAATAGACCATTTCCCAGCAATACAGTATTTCTAGATATCAATTTACTGTAAAATTCTCTGTAAGCAATTTCAATTCTCATGTAGACTCTACTATATTGTATTTTCAAAAAGTTCAGCAAGAAGAAAATAAAAGTAGAGGATCAAAAGCAAGTTTCTTTACGTTGAAAACAAGAAAAACTTGTGAGTTTCATATTGGTACTGTCAAAGCAACTAAAAAGCAACGTTACCAGAGGTCTTAGTGGAACCTCAGAAAAGAGTAAAGACTTAGGGTCCAGCTCATTGTTTTATTAAGTTTCTTGATGAAAACAAACACAGCCACCTGCCCCCAAAGAAAAAAGAAAAACCTACCAACCACCCTCTCCTGACACACAAACAAAAAATACACAGGAATAAAGTCTTTGGTTTGGTGAAACAAATGAAAAGAGATGTAAAAAATCCTAAACCAGCCAAATATAATGACTGACTTGAATGAAGACAGGCATTCACCTCAGGCATCTCATTATCACACAATGACAAATAGTTCCAATTCAGATGCTTACCCAAATTCAAGAAATCTGAAATTCTACACCAAGTCAGCTCCATTGGGCAGAGCTGCTGTCTGCCATTGCCACAGGACAAAGAGCCTGCTCATGGAGAGCAGAAAGACTCCTCATGCAAAGATGGTTCACACCATCATGTTGTCCCAAGGGTTAATGTGATTGTCTCAGCACCACAGAAGCTGCTGCAGCCAGCACTGGATTTTATCCTAGTTGAGCTGAAGTTGCTCTTTGGAGCCTCCTGCTGTGGAGACGACCATCAATCCTAGCATTGTTCAGCAACTTAAATTACACAGAAGTGTCTTCTAAACTCTTTACAGCTCCTACTCTGAAGCCACATCACCAGAAGAGTAATTTGTTCTGTGGGTTTAACTGGCTTTAGAATAGTTTCCTTTACTTGAAGAGTTTGTGCCACTGATGACAGATTTAAATTTCCCCTAGGCTGCCAGCTTCACTCCAGAACTAATGTGAATCCCATCAGCAGTTTCACTCACGTGCTCTCATATCTTAGATTTCCACATTCCCATCACTGATTGTGAAATCCACCTTTTCAAATACGAAATATGATCCACATTAGATTCTAGACATGACCTGGAGATAAAGCTCTTTACTGACTCTCACTTAAGATTTTTCTCCTTTAGTACTGCTATGTATCAATAACAGGCATGTACAGCTCCAGAATATGAGTCAAATTATAAGCCAATGAATATCATTATGAAATGAAGTAATTTTTGCAAAATTATTAAGTAAAAGGTAGAGTATAAAGCTCATTTGATAAAGTGTAGCATCAATAACACGTCAGCATTGTTATAAAAATCAATAATGACCTCAGAGCTCTTTTACAACCTAGGCGATTCTGTGAATCTGTGATCATATCCCCATTGAATAACTTCCTCATAGTACGGTGTCCACTCAGGTCATTTGGGTTGAGTAGGAGTTATTTGAGTACTAAACAAAAAATGTGATTCTGGTGATCAAAATACAATCCTTATCTAAACCACAGGTTCACAGCATGCTCTTGTCAAACCATGTAATCTATCCTAAAATTTCATGTCTTTCTTATAAAATTGAGACACCTTGCTATCTGATGGGGGATAGCAGGAAATGAGAGATGCTCATTTCTATGCTAATGAGGGGTTTAAGAAGATAAACAGCAAAGAATTCAGAAATGCTTATATTGAATATGGTTGGCACAAAAATTACTACCATTGTAATACTACAGGTTCACATTTGGTACGGTTTAATTTAACCAGCAATATTGAAATGCAGCATGTCAGTTACCAAATGAAAAAAGAAAGTGAAAGAGAAGGAGAGAAAGCAGGAGAAGGGGGGAGAGAAAGAGGAACAGAATGTAGTATCATGGATGGAAGGAAAGTAACAAGGATATAATCTATTATAAGAAATTACTTATGAATAATTTGCAAGACTATAAGAGCTAAGAAAACAAGAAGGGAATAGCAATTAGATAGAAAGCACAGACAGTCTAAGAGAAAAAAATTCTTTTCAAAAGAACGGTGTGAGGTCTTGTGCCGATTGAGGACAAGTACATCAATTGGCATTTTAAAACATCCTTGAGAAAAGCTCAGAAATCTATTTGTTAACCAGGACTGAAACAGATCACCGAAGCAAAAGCAAATAATATTAATAATAATAAAAAAGCACTCCACAGTTGGGAAAATGCAGAAGGATGGCTATAATTTTTTGTAGGGTGAAAAAAGCACACAAAGTAACTATTTTTAGGTTTAACATGGTTATTCAAAGAGAACTGATATGCTAAGAATTTCTTAGCTTTGTTAGGAAACAAATTTTCAGGGCTTTATACCAGGGATATGATGCAGCTGGAAGGTTTCATTATAAGAAAAGAACTCCTACATTAAAATTCATTTTACTTGAAATCTCACAAAACCACTCTATTCTATGTTACTGAGGTAGAACTCATGTACACTTCCTTTGTAATAGAATATCTCCCATTATCTAGAAATTTACCTTAGCCTGTCCTTGTAAGGGGAACAATATTCTCCATGTGCAATTTATAACCAGTCACAGCTGTTATCTTGTGGTACTTCCTTTCATGTAAAAGTGTGGAATTTCAAATGCTGGTTTAAGACTTTCTTGATAATTTTAATATGTGTTTACAGCCTACAAATACCTCAAAAAGAATGTCTGCCCCTTCTACCTTGCTATGAATCTTCAGTGAAGTCAAGCAACTTTTCCACTAAGTGAAAAAGGACCTGGGGGTGCTGGTCTCTGGTGGACAGACAGCTGGACATGAGCCAGCAGTGTGGTCAGGTGGCCAAGAAGGACAACAGAGATGGTAAAGGGACTGGGAGTGATTGTGCTATCCAATAAAATTTTTAATCATGGGTAATGTCAAATACCTGAAAAATCCTACCAGCCAGACACCCACAAGAATCTGCAGAAGACTAGAGTTTCCTAAAGTGCAACATTTAGAGGCACTAGTGCAAAACTCCAGTACAAAGAGGCATGTTGTTATAAAATCCTAATAATTCACACAATTAGGCAACTTGCTGTCTTGTATGAATAGAGTAACAAAGAAATCATACTGAGATTAAAAGCCTGAGGGCTTCCTAGGGCTCTTTAAAGCCAGGCTGTCAAAATTGATATTAGAGTTTACAGGACTGTTCGCTGTGGTGTGAGAGAAACTTCTTCACCCTCAGAAGATATTTGAGATGTCTTCAAAGAGCTATGCTTCAGAGACACCACAGACAGAAGACAAGGACCACAATCTCTGAACAGCTAAGAAACTCCCAAAATCTTGGAGACTAGCAAGACTTATAATAGCTTTTCATGTCACATGGACAGTCCTGAGGACCTCACAGTGCTCTTAAAAATTTTAATTTCCTCTTCCCAGATTCACTTCCAGTACAACCCTGTATTGTACTTCATATGTGGCTCCCTGGGAGAAGACTTTGCAGCTTTCATCAACAATATTTGCTCAGAAGATGGTCTCAGAGCTGGACATGGGCTCTAAAATCCCTGTTAACTCAGAAAAAGTTGTCGGGGGCAGCATAAGAGATTTATATCTGAAGAAAGTGCAGTTCCATTGTGACAGATTTACCTGAATACCTCTGCCATATTCTTCTCCAGATACTGTGGTTGTCCTACCAGCCATGCTGAAGAAGGCAGAGTCACACGGTGACAGCAAGCTGAAGCAGGTTTTGACCCAAGTGAAAACAGCAGGACTTTTTCTAATTTCTGTGCAAGCACGTAAAAGTAGTAGAAAAAAAAATTTAAAAATCTCCCCATCATGCCTTCCACATCCTTCCAGGTCTTCCTTGTGTTTGCCCACTGACACATACAAGCAATTAAGAGAGATTGCAGAAACTCTGCCCCGAACACAGATCCTGCCCTTTCTCCCCACTCTGAGAGGAACAATGTAGTTATCCAGAGCTCACTGACAGGGAAGTCAGAGCTGCATCTTGGTGACCTCTGACTCCCATTACAGACTTGAACACAGCTCTGGAGTCACTTGCACTGGCAGGCCAGGCACAGGGGAGCAAGACTTGTTGGCCATGTCACGGAGCCACGCGAGGTTGTGACACGGTCACTTGACAGCAGGGCAGGGTTTGGAACGCCTTGCATGCCACAAGAGCCGAGTTCAGGAAACAGCTATGCAAAAATCTGATTCAGAGCCCTTTGGAATCATTACAAAACCATTTTTAGGATGCTGTTGTTGTTGTTTCAAGTGAGGTTACAGCAGAGGTTAATAAAGAAAAACCCCAAACTGTTCTCCAAAGCCTCCACCCGCTCTCCTTCACCCTAAATGACAAGAGTCTGCCCTGCCTCTCTTCAAACACTTC
>VXBI01007927.1:11064-41814 GCA_013397375.1 Toxostoma redivivum | reverse complement strand
AAAAAAAAAAGAAAAGAAAATCAAATCTGTAATTCTCTTCAGCTACAAGATAAAAAAAAGGTTTTATTTCCCTTCCTCTCAAGTCCCTGCCCTCAAGAAATATAATCTTGAATCAATCTTTAGCTCAACCAAATAAAATCATGAAATAATGCAAAGAAAATAAACATTATTTGTGATTTCAGGGGCCAGAAAACACAGCAGCAGGAAGAATTTATTGCTGACCTTCACACTAAGTGTCTGCTGAAAAATATACGATAGTTGCAACTGGATAAAAAATTATTTTCATTTAAGGCAAACAAAAGAAATTAATATTTCAGCAGTGATTTTTGCCTGTTTTTCAAGGCAATGCAACTACATATGCTGTGGATTTGTTTTAGCTTAAAAGCTCAATTTCTCATAACTACCTCAGAGAGAAAAAAGAGAAGGGTTAAATGCATACTTAATTAAGTGACTTCACACATTAGCAATCATAGCATGTGTAGAAATCAGATGTGTTTGAAATATTCATGATGAAATGCAAAACCACTATCACACTTTTACATTTCGGTCAAGCTTGAAAATGGGTTTGTTTCTGTGAAAAATGTCACTAAGATACTTGCTTTTCTTTTTACTCTCTCTTTATTTAATTTTTTTTCTTTGCATGAAAAGTACTTTGCAGCTAGCTTACATGAATTCATATTCACTTTAGCTTCCTAGGGGTGAGATTCATATTTCATGTTTTCAATGCACTGATAGCCATATTCTCAACTACTACATAAAGTGATGTTTGGGTGTGGGGATAGCAGACAAAGTTGTATGAATGAAAACAACTTTAAGAAAAAAAATTAGTAAGACATTAAGAACACTTTTAAAATTCAGCACTTTTCTCACAGAGAAATAAATTTCAAACAGCTCAGAATTGGGTAAAGGTCAAGTTAAATTTGAGGGCAAACTTTCAGATATCATATGAGTGATACAAGTTTATTTAAAAAAACGTTTGAACCTTTCTATTTAAGGAAACGTTAATTGAACATTTATCATCAATATTCTTTCAAAATGCATTGCTTTTACCTGCAAAATGATGCACTGGCATTTTTTGTCCAGAAAATAGGCCATCAGAAGACATTCTTCAATACCTTTACACACAAGCTGTTTTTATTGTCATTCAAACCAAACATTCTATATTCTATATATATTCTATATTCTATACTCTGATGGCTATCAGAGCTCTTGGGAAAGCAAAGCTCTTCTTGCAGAAGGCATCAACTCTTTCTGAAAAAAAGTAGGTTCAGTGCAAACCAAAGAGATTTCGGCCTCAAAACCAAGGGTTACAATGAAAACTCAGTGTTATTTCTCAACAGAAACAGAAATTATTTCACCAACACACTTCAAACACTCACTTGAAATTCTGTCTCTGTTGGCAGGCAGGTAAGTTGCTTGAAGACTGTCTTTAACCAGCTCACTCTTCAGTCTGACCTCCTGTTGCCAGACATCAGGTTCTCAAGTCTGCTTGACCCCTGAAGAGCCAAGGGTTCAGACAGGGATGTTTCCTGATAATCCCCCCTCTCCTCTCACACATTTTACTTCCCTCTGAAGAGGAGAGGCCAGAAAGGGAGATCGTGTGAAGGTGTCTGATACAAACCACCCCTTCTGCTTTGCTGTATGCAATTTATACCCAACTGATCAGTTGCCTTCGGTGGATTTGCTTTACTTTTGTTTATCTTTGTGTGGAACAGCCACTGTTTCATACAGAGAGCAGGAAGAAGCCATTATGCTAAAAAAATGAAATATTTATGACTGGCACAGTAACGTGGCATAGAGAAATACAGGGCTTGTACAACAGAAGATCTGAGAAGAGGAGACACAGGATGTGGCATAAAGTATCACTGGCACAAGAAGACAAGAGAGGGCCTGGACTTGGCACTGGAGATCCTACAACTCTAAACAGCTCAGTCAGGCTCAGTTTAAAGCATGAAGATCTTGAGCTGCACAAAATTGGTTTTAGGAGTCAAAAAGAAATAATGTCTTACATACATAAATTAGTAGATTTAGACATAACCTGAAACTGTAGACCAAAGAAGAAAAAGATGCAAAAGTCTGTTAAGAAAGATATTAAAGTGATCCCTTACTCAGTCTAAGATAGATGAAGAAGAAAACACCAACATATTCAGTAGCATATTCCTCCTGGCAAAGGATTCCAGATACTGACAACTCTTCATCACCCTTTACCACACACACCACTGCCAGAGTGAAATCACTGATCAGGATCCAGAGTAGTAGCAACAGTGCAAATGTAATGCTAGAAAAGGGGAAGAAACTCTCTCTCCCTCTCTCTCTCTCTCTCTCTCTCTCTGTGTTTTTGAAGTTGCATTATTATTTTTTCTTCTGCAGCAATTAGATCTGGACTAATAATGATCTAACTTTTCAGATTTACTAGCAATAGTCTTGACTTTACTTAGACATAATGTGTGCTTTTTCCTTGTCCCAAAAACATCGGCTTTTACTGTAACATTGGCTGGACTGACTACAGGAGAAAATGCCAAACTACAAAGTCTGTTAGTCTGGACAGGAGGTAAAAGGCAGGAAGCACACACTGAAATAAAAACTTTTTCAACATGGATTTTTAAAATAGAAATATTTTCAGGATGGATTTTTAATCTACCATGTCAACACTTTCAGTCACTTAGTCTTTCAATTTGGCACCATCTGTGCATTACAGTTATTACTTGGGACATCACTGGATTATATTAGTTTTCAATCAGAAATCTATTTGAGAGGAAATTATTGTTTTCAATCCAATTAGAGTTTGCCATATTTCTCTGATCTCACAACACTTTGCTGTTAAAAACAATGAGATATTTACTGCCTACATTCTGCTGATTACTGAAGATTTTCACATATTGGAACAGACACATTGATGCAGCTCATTGGTATGCTCTGTGGCATGACTGTGATCAGCCAGTCACTTCCCTTAAAGTTGCAGTCATTGCAGCTCCCAGTACTGTGAAGACTCACAATTAGGCTTTGCTTTACCCATAAATAGAAAGTCATCTATTTGCAAACCAAATCTTCATGGGAAACTACAGGCTGGGGATACATCTGCTGGCTTGGCATTAACATTTTAGCTTCCAGCCAATTAGGACAGAACAGTACCTTACATTATTCTAGGGCATAAAGTATTGATTCCAAATTACAATTGCTGTTTTCAACCTTAAAATGTCACCTCACCTACCTTTTTACAAAGTGAAATTCATCAGCATTTGCAGAAACAATTCTTCCTGCTACAAGAAAAGTACCACTTTATACCAATTGGACATGAATCTATTAAATTACAATGGAATTTTTTTAGCTACAAATTATAGCCATATTAAAACCTACAGATTTCCCTATGAACAATAAATGCAAAAGGTTTTTTCCCCCCAACGATTAGCCATTTTAAAAAGTAGACATTTAGTGCATGCAAATTTCCTGCCTTGCAGACCAAGTGTGAATTAGAGCCCTAGGAGGCTGGCTTATATGAATAAGCTTAGATAGTGCTAATTATAAAACCAGCATATTGCAATCACATTTAAATTGTGCAACTCCTTTATTGCAACATGGGTGACCCCTGTAAATTTGGTAGGCAAGAACAGAATTCTTTGTCACCACATTTTGATGTAGGACAAGAGTTATCATAAAATAGGAAATAGAAATGTTAGAAACTCTTTGAATGTGTGGTAAAATCCACTTCAAGGCTTTGAATACATGAAATCTTAGGCCCTGCAATATCTATGCATTAGGCATATGGACACTAAAGTGGGATTCAAAGCCACAGTTGTCAGTATCCCTCCAATTTTAGTATCCCTACAATAATTTTATTGTCGTCTTCTTTCCTCATGACTTCTGCATTTTTGGCAGAACACAGAGAACACTTCAAAGGACAAGCAGGAATCCAAACCCAACTGTCAGCCCCATGTGCAGTGTAGGGTATGGCTTAGGAGTGGACTTGAAAGCCCTGAGACCAAGAAAGAATCTCAATTCATCCAAGTTATGTGAATATTTCTATTCAACCTATTTCTACCAGAGAGCAAACACTGAAAATTCTGGATTAAAAACAAACGGAATATTTCTTCTATGTTTGTAATACCCATCACAACCCCCAGTGTTTGTAGCTTTAAAGCACTTTCCTTGCTCTTCTCCTAACCAACACAGGATCTGCAGAAAATCTGTATGCTTCACTTGAGATTTTCTGTACCTTAGCATTCACAGGTTCTGGAGATTCTCTGCTGCAAGAAAAGACCAGAAAAAACCCACTGGACAAAGGAGCAACAGCACAACATGGGAGATGCCAAATCTGGAATATAATTTCCTTAGTTAATGTGATGAGAAGAGACATTTAACCCAGCAATATAAAAGTTCAGTCAGAGACTGTCTCTAATTGTGGCTGCTGACTCCCTCTGCTTCAAGATTTTAAAAAATCTTATCAGATTGAGAGAGCAAAGAAGCCCCAGAAAGTAAGAAAAAACAAAGCACCATGGAAGAGCAAGTGTCATTAGGATTTAATCTTAGCAAGACAATTTCTTCCTTTTTTACAAAGGCTCTTTAATGCTCTCTAACTAGAAATACCCTACCTTGCAGGGCAAGGACAGGGGAAAATGTACTGTTCTTCATTTTTATCTTGGTGTATGTTTTTGTCCTTGCACTTCAGGATCAGTAAAGCAATTCACCCAGGCAGAAAAACTTATTTTATGTACTAAGCATTTACTAAACTAATGCTTCTATTTTTATTTAGTATGTTCATAAATCTGCATGCCAATATAACTTTATCATTCTAGTGGTTTTTTTCAGGTTGGTTTTTTTTCCTGCTTTTTACCAAAATCAAAGCACCATCAATACTTCTGTTGTCAATATATGCAGTTACAGAAAGAAACTGAGATCTGCAGAATTTCTACAAGGATAAATCTAACACATGTAATGCACACATGAAACAGTCTATATTTTACCATAGCTAAATCCCACATGTTATAATCAATTTAATGCAACAGTAATACCAGTAGTGCTGAACCATGTTGCAACATCTATTCCTGCAACATAGGGAAATTTGCAAAATCCAGACAGCAGACAGAAAGCTGTCTTTTTCTTTCACATCAAGTTCCATAATTTATGCTCTAATTGTCAAACCTTGGAAGGCAGAGATGCAAAACCCACAGAGATCAAAGATTTTGCAGTCCAAAGACCTTGCTTTACATTTAGCAAAATATTTCTTGCTCATTGTCAGTTTTACTCTGCAGCAGAGGCTTCCTTATACTTTCATCTTGGCTGCCTAAAACCCAGCCTCACCTATGAAGACCAGGGTGCCCTTACTTTCCACTTGGAAAAAAAAAAAACAACCAAACGAGAGATGATCCTGTTTATTGCTGGAGTGTTTTCCAAATACAACAATAATTTGTTTAATTTCATTCCCTTTCTAAGATAGGCTTTTGGGGAAAGAGACAGTGACTCTTTCTTGTCCACGACCACAAAGGACAGACAAGAAGAATCTATATGGACAGAGGGATCACAAACAAGCATCAAAAGCTGTGAATTTCTTCTGGCCTGCCCTGGATTCAATGCAGCTCTCTTGGGACTGAAGGATGGAGTGAGACTTGCCAGCCCCTGCCTTGCCTGCTGCTGTGTGAGGCAGTGCTGGCCACCCTGTCCCTGGTGATCCCCAGCAGGAACTGCTCCGTGCTCTGCACAGACCCTGCATTCTCGCATCTCCTTAAACTAAGGAGGGGTTTGAAGAGCAAAGGATGGACTGAGCACTGCTGGGTGCCCCACAACAGAAACGAGGAATCAAGGAACTGGAAGCAGCTTTAGTTGCTGCCCCTCTCTAGTTTGAATACTCAATAGGTGAGACAACGGGGAAAAAGTGGTGACAAACTCAGCTAATACTTTTAGAGCACTTTAAAAGAGAAGGGACAGCTGGAAAGCAGAAGAATCATGCAAAAACATGGAGGAATAGAGGTAAAGTTGATTTGGAAGTGGGGGAAGATCAATTAATTTGAAGAATGCAGGGGAAGGTAGAGGAGGGAACTGGATAATTCTGGAAGAACAATTAATGCATGAGGAACAGAGTAGTATGATTTGCAGGGATTAAAAGGATTATATAGTAAATTGATTAGGAGAAAAAATTAATCAATGAGTTAGTGGTGCTACTCAGCTTTAAAATGCTTACGAGGCTAAAAAAAAAAGATTCAATTTTCTTCAGGGTAGAGTTAGTTTTTACAGATAAACTGAGTGCCATGCTACATAATTGACTACTTGGGCAGTTTGCTATTAAACAATTAAGCATTACATGACTTTATTATTTTGATTTGAAACTTGAAGACTGAAATCTTTAATTTGGGGCCAGTCTCAGGGGAGAAAAATGATAATCTGGGGCCATTATAGCAGAAGAAGCACACAAAGGAAAAGTCTTCTACTGTCCCCTCACTGGTTCAGTAAAACCTCTCTTCTGGTCTCAAAATTAGCCTGTTTATGTAAGTGGCCTCAAATTCTGCAGCTCAGCCTAACTAAAATACTGGAAAGGCCATCAGAGATGCTCCACTAGGAAGGAAAAGAGGAAATCCCACGCAACCAGAGAACTATAACAGTGCAACAAAAATGCTCTTAAGAGAAAGGAGTTTTGCAGACATCTGTCTGAGTTCCTCTGAAATTACCACCAAGTCTGCTGATATTTTAATTCCATTACTAAAACTAGGTAACTAAATAGGAATGTGTATTTCTTGTCCTCCTCTTTCCCAAAGGCAGCAAAAAGTTCACGTCTAGTTTCAGAGACTGAACGAGACAGCAAGAAAATTAAAAGCCCCTTCTACTGAGCAGGAATATTCCACTACTGTAGTAAAGAGTTCCCTAGAACATCCCCAGCAATGTTTCCCACCTATCAGATATTTCTGTATGCTGGGGTCATCTGCTCAAAACAGTTACAATAGTTAAAATGTACAGTAGCCATAGAGACATTATAAAGTATCAAAAATAGCATTGTGAAACATATTTAAAGAGATTTAGAAAGGGATATGAAGAGGATGCCCTGCACAGCCAAGTAAAGGCATATGGGTTTCTTGTGCTATATATGCATTCCTCTCTGTACTCAAATACAAATATATCTTAGTAAGAGAGAAGCTGAAGCATTTCTTCATTACAACCAAATCCCTTGATATGTCTGCAGTCCCACAGAGATAAGTGAATACTTAGAAGAAAGAAGAAGATGCAGCTCCTATTTCAGAGAAGTTACATATGAGACAGAGAGGCTACTATTTTGGTAGCCTACCAAGATTTTTGCCATAGGTGCAGGAGAAAGAATAGGACACAGACGAGATCACAAAAACAGATCAAATACACATATGAAGGCAGGAATTGTGCAGAAGAATGAATGCAGACGTAGCTACTCACTTTTCTCTACAGAACAAAATAGCATGCAGCTGAAACACACAGCAATATCTAAAAATTGCTTGTAGAAATAAGCTGCTTCTACTGTTGTAAAAAAAAGGTGCATTGCAATGAAGAAAGACAGCAGGAAGGAGAAGATAGCCAGCATGATTCCAATAGAATTTCCAGCACAATATTATCTACATTAAGCTGAAATGCCCTTTATGAGGCATTTCAGGCACAGTGACATACAGGCACAATACTGATACTGAGTGTCTCAGCAAAAAGAATATTTAGGCCTGCATCTTGTTATGATGGTTTCTGCTAACATTTTTTTAAAATAATTTATTGTCTTGTACTATTTGAGTATAAGAGGGATAAATAAGCTGTTTCCTTCCCAGTTTTTATAATCACTAATTAATACTGTTGCTGATGCATTGTATGAATGTGGCATAAAAAAACTCCACTCAGAATTCCTAAAAAAGTTATTATAGAATGGAAATGTCCTCCTTAACATGTGAGACTCTTATTCTAGTCCTCCTGAAAATGTAGAAAACTCAGAATGATTAAATTTGTTTATTGATTTTTTTTTCTAAAAGTAAACATAAATAAAAATATTTTCAGCACTACGGGAATTTAAAGTAATTTACATTTTGTCAATGGAGGAGTAAAACTAAGATTACATTTTCTTTGTTGATGATTACTTTAAAGTGGAAGGAAATGCAAATAAAAAACAAACTAAAAACAACAACAACAAAACCAACCAAACAAAAACAAATAAAAACATCCCCAAGAAAGACAAGAAATTGAAACATTAGTCTATAAAAACTGTAGACATTTTCTGTCATTCTATTTTGCATATACTATCTATATTTTGGCAGAAAATTTGTTTGTACTTGATAAAAAAAATCAGCAGAGAAAAGGACAAAAATCAATTTGAGAATGGTGTTCTAAAAATAGACTTTCTGAGTTTGTCTGCTAAACGTGGTCTTCGCAGGACACCTGCTCTGAAAACCAGCTGGGCAATAATCCAGGAATGACTAACTTGTAAGGCCAACAAGGTGGTAGCCCTCAGTTTACATCTCCCTTCCCAGCAGGGAATTTGAAGCCTTGAGTTGGGTGTCCAAGCTTTCTGCATGCCCAAAGGAAGGGTTTGGGCTCCTTAGGATGAGATTTGCCAGTCCAAACCTACTGAAGAGAAAAATTTGTCAGACCAATCCTGCTGAGGACAAAGCTGTTTGTAGATCAGAGGTCTCGGATCATAGAAATTTCAGCCTGCCACTCACATTACTAACAGTGCTAACAGCTTTATCAAAAATCAGTATTTCTGAAACTTTGTCAGTAGTTCTGGGGTTTACCACTCCAAGGTTGCAGAGCAGACACTGTAAGCACCTAGTACCAGCATCACTTCAAAAGTCTTGCCCTTCACCACTCCAAAAAAGAAGATTGCCAAGAGGGAAAGAAAAGTGACTGAAACGTCCCTTGACTGCTTGAAAACTCAGGATATTAATAGTTCTCTTCAAAACCTCATGCTTGGATTTTTTTTCTCCATTAACAAACAAGAGTTTTATAGTTTTCCTGGATCAGTGCCCAAAGGCAAAAGAGGCTGTGTGAGCAACTTTCCTCTAAACAGAAAGTATTCAGTTGCTGACAGAGGGACAGAAGGCATTTGTATAATTTTAAAACATATTTTTGGGACACATTCAAGAGTTTTAATCAGTTTAACCGGAGAATACCTTGTACAAATGTTAAATCCCCCAATCAGGCCCTGTTGTTTCTTCTTTTCTATGAAAATGGAGCAGGAATTGTACTTCCTGTTAAGGAAACAAATAGGTCTCAACTAGTGTCACAAAACCTGCTGCAAAATGACCCAAACACATTATTTGTCATCTCTTAAAGCAATTTAATACCCAGCATTCTCTTTTGAGCACTGTATATCACAATCAGGTGAAACATCCAGGACACCCCTTTCTGGATGAACAGTTGTAATGTATATTTTATCAGCAGTTGGAATTTGTCAGCAGCACTCAAAAGAGTCATTCTATTAGAGTTTCTCTCAAAACATACATATACGCTTATTGTTGCTTTGTTCTAGAGAAAGAAAAGAGCCTTGTTTCAAACTGCACTTTTCCAAGGACTTTTCCTTTAATATGACTCTCAAACAGCTACTTCCCAACATGCAGAATGTTACCAAGGAAACCAGGAACGGTGGAAAGTCACAACATCTTTTATTTGTCCCAGGCAAAGGCAGCAAAAATCCCATCAAAGCAGTATTTTAAATACCTTTACTCAGCTCTAGGTCCAGCCTTTCTCATCCATTCAGGAAACAGGTTTGGCAGTACTTTTGACTTTTGTCCCTGTTTTCTTCTAGAGAACCCTAACCCATGAACGTGTCCTTTCAAACTCCAGGACCTGGACTGGGCACTACTGTGACCTCACTAGAGGTATCCAGCATCACATCCAATCCACCGTGCTCTGCTTGAATTTGGCTCATCCACACCTGCCAGTTTTTACCAGGTACAAATAAGCTTCACACCCTGTAAACATTGCAGGATTAGTTTGACACCTGATACTGCCTGATCACAGCCTGTCCTAGCGTAAAGAACTTGCTGAATGTTGCAGTAGTTCAAATCCCTCCAGTGGGATCTTATTTGCACCGAACCAGACTGACAGATATTTGGCTAAATTACACTAATCCATGTCGCAAGTAGGAAGAGGAGTCTTGGTTTCATTTTCTGAGTCAGCTTTAGGTTTAGTCTGAAGCTGTTTGGTTTCTCATTAAAATATAAATATGCATTTGAAAAAAAAAAAAAATAGACAAGCTTCTAAGCAAACAAATCAGAAAGCGTAAAATGACATTTTTCTTGAAAGACAGGTGAGATCCAGCTTTCAAGGCTCAGCTAAGTCACAGTTATGTAAATTGCACAATAAAACTCAGTGGTAAAAGCTAATCTGTTGTGGAGATAAATGCCTAGAGCAACAGTAATAAAATGTCCTCAGTAACAAACATGTCTACTCTTCTGAATTTTGTAAAAGTTTTCATTATAGCAAAAAAAAAAACCCAAATAAGCCACCAAAACAAACCAAACAATAAAACCTGGACAAACAATAAAACATGGCTTATTGTTGATGTTCTTCCATTCATTAAAACTCATTTTACAATCAATATATTGTAATTTCTCTAGAGTCTCTGTTTTCTATGAAAGTAGGAACAATCTCAATCCAATTTTCTGCCAGTGCTCTTGCACTATTATATGGTTTAACTCTGTATCTGTACAACTGATCCTTATCACAGCCTCTGCTTGTGCAAAAATGTGCCAGAAGAAATTTGTTAGTAGGATGGATACTCTTCCCATCTATGCCCTGTCAGGCAGCTACAACTTATTTTAGTCAGACTGAAGCTCCAGTCTGATAGCTGAAGCTATGAAAAGTGGACTGAAAGTCCTGTGTGCTAGGATGGAGTTTCTTCTGCAAGAATCTCACTACAAATTTGATGTGAGCATATAAATGTTTAAAGCCATGCAAGCTTAAATAGGAGGGTTCCTGCATGCTACTTAGAATGAAGCTTATAAAATCCCTCTCCTTCCTTAAGGCTTCTGAAAGATGAATTAATAAGAAGTCTGTAAAAAACCCCACATTTCAGTTTTAAAGGACTGATAGTCTAATAGACAGCTTTAAAATCTGCTAAGATTTCATAACAATCTTTCTCTGAAGTGAATCTATTAAAAAAGTGAAATTTGAGATGAAATTGGAAAATGAGCTTTTCATATCGATGAAATAAAGCTGATTTGTTGAATTTTTATCACTTAAAAATATCAGTTCCCCTGTTAAGTCTTAAAAGAAAAGGCAAATGAAAGAGAAAACCCGTCTCTATAAATCCTGTTAGAGGATAAAACCTTGTAAATCTACTTCTTCCCTTCTCTCGATCAAGCACACAGCAACATTATTCTTGGTGTCACAAGGTGGTGCTCTTCCTTTCAAGTAATGTCTTTCACCTTTAAAACGACCTCATTAACTTGGAGAGAAAAGCACATGTTTTGAAACTTATGCACATACATTGACACTGCTGCTGAAAAGGAAAAGCATCTCATCTGGATCACTTTTTTGGCACAAAAATGTACAGAAGACAAGTTTTTTTTGTAGCTGATGTGTATCACTTGGGCATGCTAATGTATGATCCATACCAAGTTCTTTTACAGTTTTAAGAACACTGGATTTGAGTGCTTAAACCTGCAATTATGTGTTTGTTTTGCAGGATGTTCAACCTAACTAAAGCTTTCAACTCTGCAAGTAGTATTCCAATGATTAAAGCACTAAACCTATTTGTGCAATCAAGAATGCAATCCCTATCTAGTTTATTTTATACTAAATCTATTTTATTCTATAATTCTTCTATCTGTTCTACTTTTGGTACAGCAAATATTTTTGCATTGAACATTTATAATTTCATTGAAGGTATCATAGAAGAGTTAGAGGGTTTGACAGCTAGACATAAAGAACTGTGATTTTTGGTACCCACTGGCATATTTGGAACTTGGGGGTTTTAATTTTGCCCAGTTAATCCTGAAAAAAATTACTAGCAGCACAGATGTTTGCCTTCATTTCCTGATTTATCAGTCGCTTGAGAGATCAATAGGATAGATTATGTTTTTATAATATTATTTTTCGAACTGCTAATAATTCAAAAGGTAATACTGTATCAAAGTTCACAGCCTGGTGGTTTCTTCAAATTCATTATTCCAGAGAAAATTCCATACCCAAAGAAACACAGGATGCCTGTGGTACTACTTGTCATAGGATCATTCAGGTTGGAAAAGACTTCATCATGGAATCTAGAGTCTAGCCAAAAGATCGATGATTACTGAGCCTCTGAACTGAAACTGTAAGTCCAGCTGAAGTTTTGTAAAGCAAAACAAAGACAGGAAGTTATATAGCCAGAGAACTAGCCTAGTACAACAAAATTAAAATGGAGCATTAATATGTTAACCAATGAGACAGTGAAACATGTGAGCTGTGTGTCTGACCACAACGCTTGCCAACACGGTGGCCAACAGAAACAGAGCATTGCCAAAAGCGAGGGACATGGCAGGAAACCAGGGCATGGCAGCTAAGAGGTGCAGCCAGAGCTCAACCCAGCAGGAACCCACATGCACTGGGGCAGGAGGAGGGGTGATGCCAAGCTAGGACAGGTAAGTTGAAGTCTCTCATTGACTACCTACACTTGAAATGCTCACCTCTACTCGAAGCCCCCCAAAGAGCTATATGTATCACAACTGCACAAAACCTACCTTCTCCCTTGTCTGATGTTAAATTAAACCTAAATGCAGCTTGGTTTTTTTGTTTGTTTTTTGGGTTTTGTTTGTTTGTTTGTTTGTTTGTTTTCTTTTTTTAAGGCACTGAGCATTCCAGAGAAAGTGTTCAGACCTTTAAAAATCCCTAAGTCCTCAGAGAGGACTAGTTCATGAATATGTTACCTCTGAAAATCGCATTCTCTCACTGCACCTGGGCTATGAAGAGTGTTGCTCTTATTTACTTTTCCTGTCACGTCTCAGCTCCTCCAATACTGCAGAGGCTCCCCCAGCTAAAAGGCCCCCACCACACAGATCACCCCCTTGGCATGTTCAAATGCCTCCTGATTTGCCACTGGCATCTACAAAACTGTTACATATCCACAATGCAAACATCTCTAGCATCTTTGAAAACTGAGAGCAGAGGACAGTGCAAAACAAATGGAAAATAACAACAAAATGTGTATTAGCAGAAAATACAGTGACTGGGTTGGGGAAGTTCACAATTAATTTGTTAAAACTCTTGTCCTTTTTCATACACTGGGGAGCAGCTGTGGAATTACCAGCATGCTGCACCAGAGCTCTGCAGCAGCTGGGGCTCTGATGCAGAGGATGAGTTTGCCAAGCTGTTATGGTGCCTTGAGACCTGCTCTTTAGCAAGGCAATGTCAATGGAAGCTTTTACTGCCCAATGCAGCTCTTGCCATCTGGGGAAACCATTATTCTAAAAGTCTAACTCCGAGCCCTTACATTCAGTTAGGACAAGTTTTGCTGCTGTGGAAAGCTTTTTTTTTTAAATGCAGAACTGATTTACTACTGCATAATTCGGTGTGTCTAGAATTTATGACAATCCTACTTGGGTATGACAGTCTGCTGCCATCCTGAGTGAAACATCTGGGACTCTACAATTTTAAAACCTTGAGAGAATGAATTACATGTGAAGCCTGTGCCTCACAAGCCCCCAGACTGGACTAAGCCACCACATCTTTCAGGCTGACATAGACCATCAAATCCCCTTTTCAGCCATCACTGGCATTGGAAGAGTTGTACAGTAGCAATCCAAACAAGAACTCCAGAAACATGTTTCTCTGTATGCCTACCATACAGCTCCAGGAAATAAACATTTTAGGCTTAAAAACTACTAAAAGGAAGGACAGTTTTCTCTGGTTTTCTCCCAGCCTCTTAATGCTTTCAAAGCATTAAAAAAAAATAAAAACCTTCTGATCTCTCACTAAATTTATGTCTTCAAGCCCCTTAGAAATTCATCTCCTTCTTTAGGCATCTCTGAAAAACCTTGGTAAAGGCAAAATGCACTAGCACCCATCACTCCTATGGACTCTTGATGTGCATCCACGTGCACATTCTGCCTGTGAGGGCATCCCTGTGGGTGACTTCGATCAACAGCGTGTGTCTAGACTCTGGAAAGGCTAAAAAGGACATTTTGATAGAATGAATACATGGAGAACTTTGGGATTTTTTCACCTTTCAAGAAACAATGAAGCAATGGGGATATTGACACAGCTGTCTGAGCAGAGGACAGGAGCCACCACTGCAAATAGAGTTTCCCCTCCGGATGAAGGCAAAGGAAGAACTGCATTGGACATAATTAGTTTTGCAGTAGAAAACAAATCAATTGGAAAAGCAAGTTTTCAATCCCCTAACACAATAACAGGAAGCATAACATTGATTTTGGTTTGAGGTGGAATGGTCTCTGCCACGTGGTATCTGTGGGCCTTTCTTTGTTTAATTCATTTTTTTCCTCTTCAGAAGGTGACAACTTTAAATGAGTTAAGGCTGTTCACTAAGCACTTCCTCCATACCTGCTTAAGGTTCACCTAAAAAAATCTAGCTGGATTTAACTATCAAAGTCCCAGATATTGTGGCCTTGGATCCACAAGGAAACATAATGAGGATTCCACATTCATCTCAAAGTATGACAAGCCTTAGTGCAGCAATCAAATCTCATTAAACAATAATTCCTGCAGGAAGGTAGCAAGCCCCTGCAAAAACTCCTCATCATCCTTTCGAGAATCTGAGACAGGAATGCTTAGCAATTTGAATAAACTTGGTCGACCTAATTTTTTTCCCAGCATATCCCAGAAAGCTGCCAGTCTGTCTTTTTGACCAGCTAGAACACCACTTATGGACTCAGAGGAACTTAATTCTGGGCCCATGTTTGGCAATGACTCAGTTCATGCATCTTGGGCCACTTCTGAATGAGGTTCTTATTTAAACAGTGCCTGAAGGAACATACAGAACCTGCTTTTCTGAAAATTTCTCTCTCAGCAGCCATACAGTGACAGTCACAGACTGCCAGGTGATTTCACTTCTCCTCTTGCATTCTCCCTGTCTCAGTGCTCTTCAACTTTCTTCATCCCATGACAAGGTCAGGCACATTCACCCCCATCTGATATCTTTTTCTTGCTATAATTCTGTATCAATATTTTGGAAGATTTAATCAGAAGAGGAAGCACAGAGTAGGAGAGATCAATAATTGATTATGCAGTTTCTTCCTCTCTCGAAGCGAATGATTCACCACCACAGCAGTTTAGTGATTTCTGCCAAGGTCCTGTGGATATCCAGCCTAAATAAACTTCTGCTATTGGAGAGGCTGGTAAGTAGAGGAGATGGGGACAAGCAGTGAGCAAATGTATTCATTTTATTATTTAAAAGTGATTAAATAAAAAGAAGCATATATCAGATGCAATCACATAGTGGAATTACATCTCAGAGTAATTCAGCTGTTTCAGGAAAAGATACTCTTACAGAGAACATAGAGTTTGTCTACATTATTAGACTATACATTACAGAATAAATATTATAAACTAGCATTTTTAAAAATTGAAGGAACTGATGAGATTCTTTATTTCCTCAGAGCACCAGAGTACAAGAGTATTGAAGTACAGCACCATGGCATTAATTTGTGAGCTACAGAAAATAAAGCAAACCCACACACACAGGGTGGAATCAAGGGACAGAACTAAAAAAAAAATTACAAAACCTCACCAAAGTCTCCAAAGAGAAGTGCACCTGGAACTACTTTGTTATTTAATGTATACTATGAGCTATGTGAGGGCACTGCAGAAATTCTTTCAGAGTGGTGCTGAGCATCAATTCATAATACAAGGCACAGGAGCTCACCCTGCTGCTGCTCTTCTTCCACTGTTAGAGGACTTTGCTCAGGAGCAACACCACCATGGAAGAAAGTGCAGAAAATGAGCACTCTAGGAATAATCTTGTTGAAACATGTGAACTCCTGCAGTGTTGACAGACATGTGGTATCTTCACTGGCTCCTGAATAGTCACAAAGGCAGCATGCCCACTCCTAAAGTGTGCTTATTTTTTTAACAACTGGAAAAGTCTCACATGCTCTCACTCCCAATGCCAGTCCTGACTTTATTCCCTGGCTTTTCTGGAAGCCAGATTTCTTCCTCTGCACAGTCCTGCTGAAGGAAAAGTAGGCAGCTGTGGCTTCCTGCAGGATTCTCCCATTTGCTAATGAGAAGAGAGGCTGAGTTAGTTACAACTTCCTTCTTGTCACAGAACTGCTGTAAAAACAGATACCTATTTATAGGATACAGTTTCTGAACTGACATCTTGTCATCTTCTCTTGCCATCCCATACTTCCACTGGAGTTTATCAAAGTCCTGGCATTTCCTAATATATAAAGCAGACATGTACCATATATCAGAATATATGAACTGTGTTGGGCTATGAATCAGTGTGTGTACTGTAATAAGAGTGTAAAAATAGATTTTTCTGTATTGTTTCCTGTCGTCTACACACTTCCAGAAAGTTAGTGATAGACCTATGAAGGGCCATCCTATGTGAATCACATACCAAGAGCATCTCCCACAGACTTCTCAATGGAATTATGCTCACAACAGCTCTGTCTTTTTAATCTAACAGCTTCTGAGTCTCTCAAAGGAGGTATGCAGTGTAATAGACAAAATCTGCAGGAAAATGCTCTCAGTGGCTTAGGTCATGAAACTTAGGAGTAATACCTTGAACGCAGCTTGCATTAAATCTCATAGAGATGCAAAAGATGAAAATTTAAAAATAAAGAAATATAGAACGTTCTATAGAAGATTCCGATACCTATTTTTATCTACCAAAATGATTTCCTTATATTCCAGATAGATTTCATCTACTTATTTCCTAATATTTTCACAGACTACAAATAAAACTAATAAATAATACAATAGAATCATAGAATGGCTTGGGTTGGAAGGGATCTTAAAGATCATCTCATTCCAATTCCTGTCATGGGCAGGGACATTTCCCACTAAATAAAGTTGTTCAGTGTCCTGGTCTGGAACACTTCCAGGAATGGGCCACCTACAACTTCTCTGGGCAACCTGTGCCAGGGCCTCATCATCCTGAAAGTCATAAATTTCTTCCAAGTATCTCACCCAAACCTCTCCCCTTTCAGTTTAAAGCCATTCTGCCTTGTCTTATCACTCCATGCCCTTGTAAAATGTTCCTCTTCAGCCTTCTTCCAGGTCCCTCTAGGTATTGGGATGCTGCTCTAAGGTTTCTCCTCAGCCTTCTTTTCTCCAGGCCAAACAACTCCAACTCTCTCCATCTGTCCTCATAGAAGTTCTCCAGTCTTCTGATCTGTTTTGCTTTAACACTTTTGATGAAAACAACCAAGAATATCAGCATTCTTTATATTAAAATATTTGATCTGGCTGTAGACTAGGTTCTAATCCTTTGTCTCATGTTCAACATTAAGCTTATATTTTCCCACAGTCACCCACAGTATTTCCCAAGAGTTGTAATTCCTAAGTACTGCAGTCATCCCCAACACACAGTAAAACCCAGACTCTTCAATCATACCTCTCTTGTCACAATGAATTTGCATTTAATTAATTGTAATGAAGAATGGTAATTGTGAAACCTGCCATGTACTATGGCATAGTAGTCTGGAGCCTGAATATTTCCCAAAAGAAATGCAGTGCTAAATTGCACCACCCTCATTCCACTTTGAACATCTTGATAAAAAAAAAAATTAAAATTCCTAATTAGGTCTGATAGTAAGATAAGGATTCATTTCAGCTACCCCAATAAAAAAAAGAAGGAAAAAGAAAAAAAAAAGGGCAAAAAAGAACTGATTTCCAAGGCCTGTTTTGCATCAAATCTGGTAACCTTGCCTGCTTCCTTCTCTCATAAATGCCCCAACATTTACCTCAGTGCTAGGCTCAGAACATTAATCCTTTCCTAGAAAAATCATGTCAAACCCCACTGCTTTTTTGTCTTCCAAGACCCAATTCCCTTTAGGAAACACTCAGGAAAAGAATGCTTGTGGAGCATTTAGGTTTAGCAGCCTGCCCTTATTTCTTATTAACAATGAACATCACAGCAGCAAGTGGCCTGTTTTGATGGGATCACTTTTCTCAGGCACACTTCAAATCTGACCCTGGAGAGCACTTTGTCCTGTCTGACCCTAGGCACTCCTGAAGTGGAAGCAGCACTAAAATAAATCAGCTGAAAATCAGACTTATATTACAGATTTACTTTGTCAATCAGAAATTATGCTGGAATGTCAAGTGTAGGAACAGATTTAAACCCTGGCTTTGTAGTGCAGGTTCATTTCCCACTCACAGCTACACAGCCATAATGGAATATCCTCAATAAATAATTGTTCCTTTTGAAATTTACCTCCAACAGTTTTATGAAAATATGGATCAAGTTTGAGAGGGCTTTTAAGATCTTATTAAAAATTAACCATTTGTTTTATTGATTGGACAATTTGCAATGTGGTTGACTATGCAGTTTGGGGAGATTGGGTTTGTTTTACTCTTGTTTAAGAATAAGTCTTATGTGGATGCATTCTTTTACTGTTGGTCAGGTGAGGACTTTTATAAAGCACAGGATAATTTGATGGGGTTTATTTCCCACAGCACTATTTAAAGTAACGCTATCATACAGTTTTAGACTTTTTTTGGAAAATACAATTCACTGAAAACTTCACTCTAGAGAAAAGTTTTATTCAGAACTGAGAACCCTCAAAGAATGTAAGGTCCAGCACCAACCAACACGCTTGCCCTCAGGAATGGTGACTTGCATGAAGTTCTCCCAAACAAAAGCAGGAAATCATTCACAATTTCAATTTAATAATACTTCTTCTTCTGTTACATCCCTAACATTTTTCATCCTTTTATAAAACAGTAACAGTTGTTCATTTAACTGCCCTAACCTTGGAACAAAGGCGAGTTTAAGCAGGCATATATTTACTGGTGCACACAAGGAAGGGCTGTGACTTTCTCCGTACACTTTTCATAAGTATTCACCTTACTAAACTCTCTCCATTCTGCTTGCACAGTCTTGCATCCAATACTCAGAAAGGGCCCACAAATAACCTCCCTTTTCCAAGGTCTCAGTCCAGTAGCAATGTCTAGATTCCAAGCAGGAACTGAAAAGAATCAGTCCCTGGTGACCACTGCCCTAAAAATGTTGACAGTAACAAGTGCAGCTTAGTCTGGAGAATACAACCATCCTCTTTACTTCCACTATTTGACACAAACCCTAAAGTGCATGGCTGTTTGGAAATCATGTGAAATAAAGAGGCAGTAAGTTACAGGGAGTTAGGTCACTGTCATTTACTGAATGCCAGTAAAAAAGAGATAAACGAGATTTTTTGGTAGATTGTAGGTTTGGGAGATTTGGTAGATTTGTTTCAGACACTTTATCAAATTTATTGATTGCATAAAACAGACATGAAGTTGAAAGTGCCAAATGGCTACAGTGTTTCAATTTTTGATACCATCATGATTGAAAAGCTGGTTAAGCAAAAATTGAGAGAAGTTGGAATAGTGAGATTAAGTCTGCTTAAAACTTGGAAACAAAGAATAAGTCTTGTTTTATGACATAAAACAGATTTTTAGCTTTAGGAACTCTGGTGATTCAGCTTAAGAAATCATGCAGTTTACCAGCTGTCTTTTCTCAGAGGTTAGCTACACAATTTTCTTGTAGGCAGCACCTTGATTTGCAGGATGTCAAGATGACATTAGGTTTACTGTAGGAAAATCAAGTTACTGCTCACTTTGTCCCTGTGCTTCCTCTTGCTCTGCTGCACATACTGCCATCACACAATTTCCTAGACACAAGGCAGGTATTTTTTGCAACCTGGCTTAGTTATGAATTACATGGAGGCTGAAAAACACGAGTGAACAGACAGCACATATGTACTATTAGCAAATCTCAGCAGGACAGCTCTAATTGTTCATGTCCTGAAATGCCTGATGGCTGCTGAAGAAAAAGAGTAGATTAGTTTTAGTTCTTTCTCCAAATGTGAATTTTACTGGAGGATGAATATATTCAACAACACCCTTTATTCATTAGCTAGAGCTTTTATTACCTATTATATGAATGCATATGTATATATATATATAAATATTTATGTTCTATTCAACACACACATTTATATTTTATACACACATATATATGTGTGGGGGTTTTCTTTTAGATCCCCCTGAAAGCTTTGGTGAACTTATTTACCGAGAAAAAGATGTATTTGAAACATATGTCTAACAGCACAGGGATAATGTGACCTTATGCCTTTTTTTTTGGTTGGATTATCATCTTAGCAGAATGAGAAAGCAAGTGGCTTTCAAAATAAGCCTCTTGCCCCTTTTCAAGAACCCTGTAGAGAATGAATAAGTTCTTTAGGTTTTCTGGCCCATCATTTTTATTTTCCCTTCTCTGTAAAAACTGACACCTCAGCCCTTGGAAAATGGCTCTGTCCTCCAAAAGCAACAGCACACTATCTAAGCATGGGAGTAGCTCTCTAATGCAAATGAAACATGCCTGAGATATTATAAACACCAGCTTCCCTTTCTTTCTTGACCATCACCCTAACAAGGCTGTTTTTCTGAGTCCAGTGGGGTTCTTCAGGGACACCATTACTGTCACTGAAAAGATCCATTGGCTGTGATGTTTCATTAATGGCTACTAGTCCCCTTCTCTTTCACTGGTAAGTGCCTCATTTTCCTTCATTCCTTACATGCCTAGAGACAGCAACAAACATCACAGTACACTGCTGCTCTCCTTGGCTGCAAGGAAGGGATGGGAAGGCAGAACTGAGGGTAGACATTTCCCACTCAGATTTTGTTATCTGGCACCTGAGCAAAGGCAAGGAATAGTGAGAAAGCTCAATGCTAAGCTATGGGCTGTTCCTTTGTACACAGTGAGAAATGTTTTGGGCATCAAGACTGACAAATGAACATATAAATGTCCCTTCAGGAGTCCAATCTAGACCCTGGCTAGTGTGGAAACAGAGGAAGGACAAGAACCTCCCAACACCAACAGTATTTTTTGTCCATAACACACACAAATCAATGTGGAGCTCTAAATTGCCTTTTAAACTGGCAGTCCTTTCCACATTGATGCTGCTGTACTAGTAGGCATTTTCTTAGGAGACCCTAAAATTGCAGGGAGGTGATCCACACTGCTTATTTTAATTTGTTTACTCCATACAACAAATGCAATGTTGTAGGAAGAATAGTATTAAAATCAAAGACCCCTGGCTTATATGGCTTAGAAACAAAGTCCTCCACCTTACAAAGGTTTGAGCCAAGGCCCATAATTCTGCACTTGTACATGCAAAGTTACAAAGGACTGTGTAAGGAGCAGGCTTGCAGTGTAATTCTGCTTACAACACGGAATAAACTCCCACTGACATTCCAATTCAGGAAGCAGCCCCAGAGGCATGAGCAGCATGGAAGGGGACAGAATGATACTGGAAACATAGCTGCCTTTATGTGGGAGCTACCAGGTCAGCATTGCCTACAGGTTGAGTCATGCCATGGCTAAGGAAGGATTTAATTCTGTAGACATGCAAACAAATGGATAGATTTTTATTTTCTTTTAACTAAAGAGGTTATTGACCTGCTGGAGTAAGTCCAGAGGAGACCACCAAGATGGTTAAATAAACGGAATGAAGCACCTCTCCTATTAGGAAGAGGCTCAGAGAATTGGGATTGTTCAGCCTGGAAGAGAAAAGGCTTCAGGATGACCTAATTGTGGCCTTCCAGTACCTGAAGGGAGCTAAAAGGAAGATGGAGAGAGATTTTTTACAAGGGAGGTAGTAACAGGACAAGGGGAAATGGCTTCAAACTGAAAGAAGATATGTTTTGATTGGATATCTGGAAGAAATTCCTTACTGTAAGGATGGGGGAGACACTGAAACAAGTTTCCCAGAGAAGCTGTGAAAACTCCATCCCTATAATTGTTCAAAGCTAGGTCAGGTGGGGCCCTGAGCAACCTGGTCTAGTGAAAGGTGTCCCTGCCCATGGAATGGGGGCTTGGAACTAGGAGATCTTCAAGGTCCCTTCTAACCCAGGCCATTCTTTGATCCTATTAAAAAAAACAAACAAACAAACAACAACCAAACCAACAAACAACACTAACATTGAAACAGTAAAATTGTTTGCAACTGTAACTGTAATTACTAAGGCTCCAGAAATCTTGCCAAGCAAAGAATAAAGAAATCTCTTGAAAGACAGCAATAACATCATCTGCAGAGAATGTATGGCTGTGACCAGAACACAAGCCACACCATTACAGCCCAAATCACTACAGTCCAAGAACCCTTGCCCATTTTACAGGATTTTCCAGTTTTGCAGTGAAACACTTGCAGTTACTGAGTTATTAAAATATAGGAGAGCACATAAACATAATCAGCTTAGTACATAGGAGTGTTTAATATTAGGCTTTCTTTTACACAGCAAAGATCCTTGATGGAGTATTATCCAATTACAGCAGACTAAGAATATTGTCATCAAAAATTTACTGACAAAACTAACATGAAACAGAATAGCTTGAAATTATTGCCATAAAAATCTAACACAAAGAATTCTACGAGTGGAAGATTTGTTAACTCCACATCTCCAAAAGATCCAATACTTCCAAATGAGCAATCCTTAGTCTCTTTAATGCTGAAACCAGGACAGAGATAGAATAAAGAACAAAATACTTCTGTGTTAATCTTCTGCCACAATTGGTTGGGATGGCTTTTTCTTGCCAAACTGATACAGAGCCAAGTCTTTTCACTTTAAAATGACTGCCCACTGTGTGTTCAGCTAAAGATCTCATCAGAGGCTAGTGAAGACAGATGCCCACTTACTCTCATCACCCAAGGGAAGAGCCTAGCAAGCCAGAATCACACATTCCTGCTTCCATAGGTTCATACAGAATCCATTTGACCCATCAGGATCACCTCACTTGTGCTAGTACTTCAGATATTTCTTTCTTTCCCAAAAAAATCACACCAGCTACAGTGACTCAGTGGGTTGGCAGATTATTTTATCTCCCCCCACTTGACTCCAAGAAAGATGGGTGTTGCTTCAGAGGACACCAGAGAAGAGGGCACACACAAAATTCCCCCATGCTATGAAGATCCTTCAGTCACTGCCCCACAAGATGCCAGGAAAACTGGTGTAAAGGGAAGGATGGGAGGACAGGTGGCAGAAAGGTGTCCAGCAGAGTCCTCTTCTAGTCAAGTGGTGGAAACAGAGACCCAGGCAGAGGTCCAAGTAGCACATTAATATATTTGCCTTCTAAGAGTACAAAGTACTTGAAAAACAGATCAGAGAAAAAACAAGGGGATCTCCCTCAGCTCACCAGGCCAAACCCTTGGCAAACCACTTCTGAGATTTGTGACAGGCAAATGCAGCAGGATATTTCATGTTCACTTGCCACCTTACCCTTGAACAGCTCTTCAGAGTCAGGACTGCAGTGTCTGAGCCATCCAGGTACAGGAAATACTCTGCAGCAGATCTTAAACCACCTGAGTACTGAAATCCTAGTGGCATTTTGATTTATGTGTTAGTACTGCCCTTCCTCCTGCTTCCCCAATTAATTTCTCCTCTTTGCCATACTTCAGAAAGTCATGAGCAATCCAGCCTTTTCTTGCACCCTCTCTGAACTGCATTGCAATGGCAAATTACATTTATTGTATTTTAGGAATTTTCATCTACAAAGCACAGTCTTTATACTTTAGGTTTTGAGGTATTTCGTTGGGGTTTTTTGTTTGTTATTTTTGGGTGTGGTTTTTTTTGTTGTTTTTGTTTTTTGGGGGTTTTTTTGTTGTGTTGTTTTGGTTTGTTTTTTTGCAGGAAGGAACAAAAGCAAAGTATTCCAGCTGCAGCTGATTTTCTCTTAATTACTTCCCAGATCAAATTAATTTCCTAGATGCTATCTAATATATTGTTTCCTTCCTTTTTTTTTTTTTTTTCTCTTCAGGTTAGCATCCGTAACTGTCTAGCTACTACAGGCTTTGATACATGGACAGAAAGAACATGCTGTTGTGATTACATCAGGAGATGATGAGAGGAAAGTGAGAGGAAACTGTCAATAGCACAGTCAGGATTTTTTTTCTCCCCTCTTTCATAAGTTAAAACTTCTCAGACTGTCTACAAACCTCTTAGTACTTGAGGGTGGGGCAAAGAAGATGGAGGAATTGGAACAGATGAGCTGTGTTGCAGATTGTTGTTTAGTGGTAGCTGGGAGACAACTGAGAATCATTTCCATTACTGAAATGATGAGTAATGCCACCAGGCTTGAACCAGAATAAAAAGGGAAAAAAAATTACAAACCTTTAAAAGGACAGCTTCATTATAAGGAGATTTCTGTTCCTGCCTTCACAGATTGGAAAGGACAAAATGTCATAATCTTGTGTGTGACACACTGTCTTTTTTATCTATAAACAAACACCTTTGGTTTTAAAAAAAAAATCATTATGTACAGGATTCAGAAATGTTAATCATTAGATAAAAAATAAGCAAGAAAACAGATAATGGAATGAAATAAACTGAGAGGAGATTCATTTGGGGAATTAATTTACAATGCCAAAAATATAATTGCCAACTGATTAACACATTTTTTTTCTCCCTCTTATGGGCATTTATTTTTAATTTATTAATTTCAATGCTCATTATACCCTGATTACACTCTCTTTTAGAAGGAAATAAGATTTGAAGTGGTTTCTATTTTTTCCCTGTTTTATTGTTTCCATACAGTAATTGTCAGTATATCATGTACTTGAATCTGTTTGTACTTTGTCTCACTAGAGGTTCTATTTTGAGTTGACTGTATTTGGGGGGAACAAACATGTTTAAGGGCACCTGGTTGCAAATCAATCACTGAATGATAAGAACTAAATTAAAGTGGTACTAGCATCTGCTCTACACCCAGAGTGTCCTTGTGGCATTGCCAGTTCTCTGTGCAAAGAAGGAAGGAGCAAACACAAAGGTTATCCATAAAATACTCTAAAGTTGTAGGTAGAGTTCTCAAATAGAAAGGTAATTTTCCTGCTCTGTAGAAATACTTCCCTTTGCTAGGTCAGTTTCATCTCTTTTATCCAGCAGCACTTCTACACAGCCCATCATTGCTATTGCTATGAAGCAACTGAAGAAAATGTGAGGACTACTAGGCCAGCCAATCTAGTTTATTGCTTTCATTATTTTGAGGCAAACTGCCTATGTATTTGTTTTTATTTCAATCATCTGAAAACACCCTGGCACCCTACTGAGTATTGCAGCAAGAACTGTTCAGGGGTGGACAAACCTCTCTCAGGCAGCAGATATAAACAAAATTTCAGGCTCTTAAGAAAGTTATTATCAGCAATATAATTTTCTACATGCAGTTTTGCAAATTGTAATAAAAGCATGATTATCCAAGTTACAATAACTGAAAACAAGAATCATAGAATCATTTAGCTCAAAAAACATCTTCAAAATCATCAAGTCAAGTCATATACCTAATACTTCCAAGTTCTGCTAAGCCCTGTCCCTAAGGGCCACATTTACAAATATGGAAGAAAGTTGAATTTCTCACAAGTAACATGCTTTAGACCTGAGGCTTTGTTTAAACAGAGAACATGGCTAGTAATCTTGCTTGTGTCTTTAACTCTGAGTTCCTAAAATCATTATATTTTATGGCAGCGATTATACATCTGGATTATTCTTAGTATTTATATAAATAGCTAGGCTTTGCTGGAATCTGGCGAAATTGTTTGCCTCAGTAATATCTTAAGGAAGCAAGGTCTGTGGGTTAATTACATGCTTAGCAAAGAAGCAGTGTCTCTTAAGCAGCTATTTGCTACTTATTTGCATTTTTGTTTGGGTTTCTTGAAGGAGCAGCAAAGAGTACCTGGTTTCAATGCTATGTGCACAGTTGTTCTTTTGAGACAGAATTAGAAGAAAGGATCATAGTTAATATTTTAATAGCAGATTTATTTATTTATTTACAGATAGAGATACTAAAGCAGATATTATTTCAGCTCTAATCTCTCATGTTTTCTATGTGATAAAATGGCTTTAGTTGTTAGGGACATACTTAAGACATTAGAAATTCAGAGTTCATACAGGACATATAAGTGGGATCTTGATCATATAAAACCAATGTGAGTTTTGGCATTAACTCCATACCACCAGGATTTCCTTTACCTCATTAACTTCTACCTCTGGAGTCTATTCCATAACAATTATAAATTCACTCAAAAAAAACATAACTCAAGAGGTAAGATGAGGGTTTCAAATGTGCATAGGTGACGTATAAACCCAAATCCTCTTATTAAAAACACTGTAGGACTTGAATTTTTTGAGGTAATCTGGCACCCAGATGCCCAACCTGAATCACATTTTCCAACTTGAATCTGTAGTTTAGCTGCTGGATTGCAGTGGATGTTCTCATCTATGCCATTTATTTTGGTACAATTATTTCCCCTCACTTGTATTACATATTTGACATTTATTTACCTTTAAAAATATAGCCCCTGAGAGGAATACTGGCTACTGAATAAGTCATATACCATGCCCTAGACTCAATTTGTTATTATAAAAAAAGCTACACAAAACACATTAGAAGCACAGCAAAAGTTCTTAACATGGACTTAAGGCCCCCAGCAAGGCTGCAGATTTGCAGCCACAAAAGAAAATCAGCTATGAGTGAGAGGAGACAGATTGATAAAAGAGCAGTTCTGGTAATAAAATTCCATCCCACTGGGGGTTTTATTGGCAAAACACATATCAGTCAGGGCTCAGTTGTCTGGGAGTACAGACCTAGCTCTAAGACTAACTAATCAATTCAAGTCTGTACTAATGGACCTGCTGGGCTTTCAAGTGCTCTTGGAAGTGGGAGCAAAGCTCTGAAGACTTTTATAGTATACAAAACAAACCTTATCTTCAAGCCCTACAGACACAGGCAACCAGAGCTTTATCTCTGTATCAACCAGCCTGTGGTCTGGCTCTAAAGTTGATTGTCAAAAACTCAGGCCTTTTGCCACTTCTTTGATGGTCTATGAAGAAAGGGGAAATGCAAAATGTCACAGAGGAGGGAACAAATGAAACCTCTTTTCTCAGGGGAGTCCATCAAGAGAATTTCCTCAGCAACACCTAAGCCATACCTGCATAGCAGTGAATTACATCACTTACCAACAAAATCTTCCCTCTTTTTAATTTCCTTCCATGCAATGGATCCATTTCCAACCTTACTCTTTAAAGCAGTCTGTATGGTGGATTTAGGTCTTTCCTCATCCCACTATAACTGTTTTATAAAAGGATGTTATTGAGCAAGGAAATGTATGTAGGTGGAAGAATGAACACATAATTATCATTGCTGGTTTTGTATGGAAAAAGAAGCAAAATTTTGCATTCTGAAATGTGAAATACAAGCACTCAATTAGCTACATAGTTCAGAGAGATTATTCTATCTCATTCTAATATCTGTTACCCAATAATACAGCTTCTTTGGTCTAAATAATTTTAATTAAGCAGGTCTACTTTCTGTAGTAGCCATTACTAGAAGATAATTGACTGCATTGGTAATGAAGCTTTCTGAGGGTGCTAAACAAACAGCAAGGTTAATTATCTGGCAGTAATGCTTGTTATGGCAGTGCAACACTGGCCAGCTAAGTTTCCTGTTCTCCTGCAGTAGCCTTTCAGTAAATCAATGTAATATCCGTGGCTATATATTGTCTTACTGCTACCACAGGATTTAGCAATGGAAATGGGAAGCAACCAACTGGTCAGGAGTGCATGGAAACCAGTGTACAGAAAGTAGGATAGTTATTAAATGGGTTTGATTCAACTAGTAGGGTTTAGTTGTTTTTTTCTTGCCTCATCTAACTAATTAAAATAATGAATTTTCAAACTCTGTGCTTATGTACCAGACACCTATAACTGCAGAGATATTTTTAAATTACAGATTGTCCAAAAGTTTATAATAAACACTACATAATCCCAGAATAGTTCTGATTTTTTTATGCAACTGTATTCACCTTTTCTTCTTGACAATTCCTCCAGTTTTACTGAATTAATTGGATTACATTTGGATTTTGTTTTGTGGGTTTAAGTTCCAAACACTGACAGTTTATGTATTTAATTCTATATCACTCAAGACTAATAGTGACCTATGCGTTTCTTTGCAGGTAAAAAACGTAATTAGATTTATAAAAATGTTGGGGGTTTTTCAGCATTAAAAATAAATATATCAAATCAAGCTTATTCAACTTGGGCAAATAACAAAAAATAGTTTTGTTTTAGGAGTTAGCTTATTTGTTGTTGTTTTTTTTGGGGTTTTTTTTGTTGTGGTTTTGTGGGGTTTTTTTTGAGGTTGCTTGATTAGGTTTTTGGTTTTGTTTTTTTTGCTAAGACAGATACTTGTCAATAAAATAGTATGAAAATGGGATAGCTTGATTCCAAGGATCACAACACTATTCCCAGCCTAACTTCAGCATCTCAAAAACAAACCAGTACGGTTTAAACCTGTTAAAAAACAAAACAAAACAAAACAAACAAACAAACAAAACAAAACAAAACAAAAAACTAGATAATGCTGTTCTCTGAGAACCATCAAATACCACACACAGCATTTAGACACAGAAGCATCTATACAGCATTTTGAGGGGCTTGGTTGTTTGGGATTTTTTGTCACTCACCACTCTGATCTGATTTTTTTTTTTCTAAATTCCAACATTTGTGTAAAAGTATCAAATGTTGGAAATCCTATTTTTAGTAGTAGTGCAGCTATTTTACATAAATCCAATTGCCAATTACAGGTAGAACTCCAGTAACAAGGAATGGTACATAATTTTAGCAATAATTCTTTTCACGCGTACATCTTGCAGGGAATTCTCCAAAAAGTAAATGCTTCTGTGGGTTCTGCAGAACTTGCTGGGTTGGGATAATCATTGGGATATCCCTTCTTCCAGTGTTCTTGCATTTCTCTCTTATGAGTGCTAAAGGAAGAGGATATGTGCATGAAGAGAGGTAAAGAGAACTACTTTCCACTAAAACAAAATTATTACAAGCCTTTCCAAAGGAAAAATGGCTTACCAGTATTTGTAGTTCTTCAACAACATTGCTCTTCCTTACATACACTTACAGGACACCTTCTTAAGGCCACAGGCCTCTCTGATGAATTTGGAATAATCTCTGCCTTTGAACATGTTTACATATTCCTCCATCTAGTGCAGAGAGCCCTTCAAGAAGATCCACTGGCAGTTCTGCTAAGCAGTGATCACAAAATTACTTTCTCTATGTCTGAAAGTGCCAGACTTATCCTATACAAGGACAGAAATTATTTCACTGTCAATTCAACTCTTGATTTATTGAGATATAAGTTTGCAGAAGCTCCAAGAATTCATCCATAATTGCTCAGCCAAGGACAGCCCTTCTTACTGGTGAAAACATGATGGCATCTCATTGTTCCAAATGTTCCTTTGTAGATCTCCCCAAAAACTTATATGCAGGCTAATGGGCCTTTCTATGTAGCAGCATAAAGACACATGGAAAAGTTTTCAAGATCATGGATAAGGAACATTAATATAACAAACATAGTTTAAAGTTCAACAATAAAAGTTGAAACTATGCTAATTGCCTTTTTTTTCTCTTTTGCAGTCAGGTGATGACCTCTTTAGGGTAAGTACCACTTTTCTTGTGTTGGCAGAATGCTTGATTTGAGACCTTCAGCCCTGACCAGAAGAATGAATTTCATAGCAACACAAACACAAAAGAAGAACAAAAGGCAAACTTAGGAGGTAAAATGGAAACAGAGTCTTCCAGAAATCATCTCTATATAGACAAAGATCTATTAAGAAACATTGAAATGTTTTCATCAGATGCTAAATTCAGAGCCAAGAACAATTCAGATATTTTTATCAACTCAGATTAAATTTCAGAGAGAGTTCTAGAAGAAGGAAAAAAAAAAGTAGCTGTAACAAGCATTTAACACCATAATCTTTAATTTTAATACTCTTGGAAAAAAGCAGTTAATTTTAGAAAACTTGAAGCATCAAAAGTCCAACAAGGACAAGACAATAAGGGCCTGCACCTGAGTCAGGGCAATCCCAAGCAGCGATTCAGGCTGGGTGGGGAAGGGATTGAGTGGTGCCCGGAGAAGGACTTGGGGGTGTTGGAGGATGAGAAGCCCAGCATGACCCAGCAAAGAGCACTCCCAGCCCAGAAGGCCAAAAGTATCCTGGGCTGCATCAAAAGAAAAGTAACGCAGAGGCTAAGGCAGGGAATTCTTACCCTCTGCCCTGATCTTGTGAAACCCCACTGAGTCCAGTTCTGGGGTCCCAAAGATATGAGAGACACGACCTGTTGGAGTGAGGCTGTGGAGATGGTCAGGGGGTTTGAGCACCTCTCCTCTGTAGACAGGCTGAAAGAGCAGGGGTTGTTCAGTCTGGAGCACCCTCCCAGTTCCTAAAGGGAGCTACAAGAAAAGTGGAGAGGAACTTTTCAAAAGGGCATGTAGTGATAAGACAAGGGGAAATGGCTTTAAACTGAAAGAGATTAGGTTTAGATTAGAGATCAGGAAGAAATTACTGACTGTGAAGGTGAGGGGGCACTAGTACAGATTGCATAGAGAAGCTGTGGATGCCCCATGCCTGGAAGGGTTCAAGGCCAGTTTGGATGGAGCTCCGTGCAATCTGGGCTAGTGGAAGGTGCCCCTGTCTATGAGAGTGGAGTTGGAACTGGGTGATCTTTAAGGTCCCTGACCATTCTGTAATTCTATGAAAATAAACTAAGATTTTGATTTGCTATTAAAAAGAAGGGGGGGGGGGGGGGGGAAGTTTTTTTTTTTTGTAA
>VXBI01007927.1:0-11033 GCA_013397375.1 Toxostoma redivivum | reverse complement strand
AAGTAAGTTTTTTTTGTCTGAAAAGCCAATCTCTCTCTTTAGAGGACAGTCTAAATACCATGAACCCTAAGTCAGGCTATTTTTGGGATGGAAGCTCAGATTAGTTGTGTTTTGTTGTTCCTGAATTTTATTATTTCCTTACCCTATTTTGCAAAGCTTTAAGTTCTTTCATCATTTTATCTGCAGAATTTATTCTCAAAGTTTGCCACAGCCTTTAGAAATGCTCCCATTCTCTCAATTCCTGTCCCAAAGATCCCCATAAATTGTCATCAGATGCTTTAATGATGACAGAAGACGTCCAAATTTTGACCTAATCATCCACAGTACCAAGCAACCTCTTTGAGACACAGGTTTCATCTCTGTTTCTGAAGGAAAATTGCACTTTTGAACAAAGAATGGCTCTCTCAATCCTCTGTTCAATTACTGTAAAACTACTGAGCCCCAAACTCAACACTTATCAATAGACCAAGAAAATGACCATAGCTTTGGTCTGTTTCTCAGTATGAGAATTTATCTGAACCAATATAATGTTCTACAACATATACTTCCTTTATGTCTGAGGTTTCCTCTTTTGATGAAAGGGCAGAAATGAACATTCATATCACATTGACATGGACACCAAAGCCAGGTCAGTTGAATCACGTCCTAGAAGTGTTCATCTATCTCCACTCCCTGCAAATGGAGGATGGATGGTTTCCTCAGGAAACTAAATTAGGTTGGTTTAATCCATCCCACCTGCTATGGTGGCATAGCAAGAAGATAGAGGAGAAGAAGGGAAGATGGCAAAAAAAGAAGGCAGAGCTTTAGCTTCAGCTGAGAGAGCAAGGCTTCAGTCAGTATCATGGTGATTACCTCTATACCCTCATCTTCATCCTCTGTTTCTCTTTCTGGCTTGTTTGTGGGGACTTTTTTCCTTTTTTCTCATTCTGTTTTCTTTTAAACATTTCCTGTTAGAGTCTGCCTAGTCCCTAAGCCAATTTCCCTGAAGCCTGTCACATCACTGTACCCTTCAGCACTTGATTCAGAACAGAATACATTTTGTACAAGGCCTCTCCAAAGGCATGTCATCTGTCTCTTCCACAGAGTTCACTCAGAATGACTGAAGCACTTGGGAAAACAAACAATGTCTTCAGCTGTGCTCTGAAAACATGAAAATGGAATTTGTTGGTTCCAATAAAAATTACAATAGTTCGTTCATAAAGAGATACTTGCAAGGGCAAGTGTGATTCTAGCAATACAGAGAAGTTTTTGGTGACAAAAGTAATAAAACTTTGGCAGTTCAGAGGCTCAGCTCTGATGTGCTCTCAGTCACATGACGTAGTTTGTTTGAACCTCACTGGGGGATATCAAAAGCCTTGGATTTACAAAAGTGAGTCAGAACTCTAGCACTTCACTGGGCTCCTACACAGAGGCAGAGAACAGAAACAAACATAGAGAAGTGAGATAAATCTACCCAAACTTCTTTTCCTAGCTCATGGAGTATGAAGTTACAGTAGATGCCTAGAATGGTTCTTTGTTTGCCTGTCTTTTATTTCTATGTGGTGCTATTCCTACAGTAAATCTTGGCAACAGAGTAGGGCAAATGTTTAGATGGCACAAGCCCAAGTTGTTAAGCTACGGATGAAGCAGTGAAAACCAGGTGGCTTTCCACATGCCCACTCCTTGCAAGGAGTTTCTTGTCTGTTCTATCCATACAATGAGCTGTACCTAGCTTGCTTTTTTGTGCAGTGAGTTTCTCCTGCAGATGTGCATAACCCTCTCTCTTTCTTGCAACATCAACTTGCAATCCATGCAGCTATCTCCAAAATGATCTGTCTTGTGCTGATCATGCTTTTGCCCAAAGGAAAGCTAGCTCTAAAGCTAAGCCTAGAAAAAGCATAGGACAACCTAGGACTGTCCATTGCACTGTTTCAAAGGACACCAAGGAAGGAAATTTTTAAGCCAGAAAGAGTTGTTAGAGCATGATACAACCTTTGGCACATTAAAGTCCCTTATTTTTCATTCAGCCATCTCATCTTTCAAATCATGGACTGAAAATATCACTCTGGTAATCAGCCATGCCTTCCAATTCTGAAAGAAGATGTAGGAGAGGATGTAAAAGATGAGTCCAGAGCTGGACCCCAAACTCAGAAAAAGGCTCTGCTAGTCTGTTTGGACAATTGGCCTAGAAACATCTTCCCAGCTCCAGCTAGAGGACAAATGATTACTTGCAGTTGTAAGATACAGCAAGCCAGGATGTTTTGCATCTAAAAGGTCCCCAGTGCCATGGTGATGGATGAGCTGTAAACAAACACTTAAAGTTACATCAATGTTGTCTGGTTTTGAGCTGAACATGGAAGGGTGGAAGACAGAAACACACACTGTTGTATTTAGTGGCTAATACCAGCATGTTCTTGAAAAATATAATTGGGGTGGAAGGGCCTGCTTGCCAGGGGAACTGGCATATAAAAAAAAAGCTGATGTGGCTTGTTTGTAGAGTCTCTCAAACCATAAAGCTACCAACAGCAAATAGGTTAAACCACTTGACAGTGGGAGATTGGTAGGGGAGAAGGCAACAAAGGAGAAGGACGAAACATGATGCTACTGCTTCCTATTTGCCACTCCAGTGAGCACAAACATCAAAGGAATTGCCATCACTCACCCCCCATTTCAGCAGCAGCAAGAGAGCTTGCTAAGAGTTTTATACCAACATGTGCATATAAATCTCCAAAGCTGATTCAAGGTACTGGTGATAAAATGGATACATCACTTAAAGCTTTTTGCTGTCACACTGAACAAGCAATACCCAATATAATGAAACTAATGACAAGACGGACATGGAGATCATGGGAGCTAAAAATTCTGTGAAAGAAAGGCAGAGGACTCAGGTATGAATAGCACACAGCACAATATGAGACCAAAGGTCTAAAGTTCCTGATGGGAAAAAAAAAACTGCTGTAAAATAAAGCAGTGTTTTTCTGGCATTTGGTATCAGAGAAGATACTAAACATGCCAAGCAAGCTAAAACAAAGCAAAATAAAGCAAGACAAAACAAAACATCCCAGGCTTTTTCTATTGGCAAACTTAAGTGTGGTGCACAAAATACAGGATTACAGACTGGCTGGGTGTTGGTTTCCCTCCAAACACTACACAGATAAACTTCCATGGTTAAGGACATTTCATCCTCACACTACTATCTTGAAGACCACCAGGCAAAGGAAGGTCAACTCTTTGTGGACAAGATGATTAGACAGAATGATATCTTTCCTTTTCTCGCATCTCAGAACTTATTTTGCCTAGGAACTGCACTAGGAAAAAATGTGATGTTTCTCTCACCAGAGATATGTGACAGTCACTTTTGGAATCTGAGGCCTTACTGCAAAGGAAATAGCAATAACCCTGTTAAGGTCGCAATGAATTTAGAGACACAGGCATTCCCATGCTTTCCAGATATCTCCTCTTTGAAGTTAATGGGACCACTAATGCATTTCTAAACTCTTTAGACCTTGCAAAACCATGGTCATTTGCACTGTTTGAGTGACCCACACACAAACAAGCACAAACATTTCCACCAGACTGGTATTCCCCAAAAAAAGGGCAAATATGTCCCCCTCCCTGCCATCTGCTGAGAACAGAGAACTCAAATTTCTGCAGCACATGGTGGCACCAAGTGGAACTAGATAAAGGCCAGAATGAATGGCAGCAACTTTGAAGATTTGGGAATACTTTAAATGTGTTGCATGTAAGGCAAGATGAGAAGACAGGCACACAAAGACAGGAAACTAGCACACTTGATACTTTTTCTTAAACTTAATCAGAAAACCATGTATTGCAATGAATTATAGAAACAAAGCAAAGGGAAAACAACAGCCCAGGGGTAAAACTACATGTATTAAACCTATTACTTGCCTGCAGGATGATGAGAAATAACTTTTGATGTGACGATCATGAGACAGCTAGGAAAACAAAGGATCTCTACAGCTGTCAGGAGGGTTAAAAATAATGCCTTTGGATACTTTTTTAAAGGGTATTTTAATACTGGGATAAGGAGAATGATGAAATCACGAATTGCTTCACTGAAAGACTGGTCATCAGCCCTGGAATTATTCAAGAAACAACTGGACACGGCACTTAGTGGCTATGGTTTAATTGATGTTGTGGTGCTTGGCTGAAGTTTGGATACTATGACCTTGGAGAACTTTTCCAACCTTAATGATTCTGTGATTCCAAGTGTTTAACTTTTAGATTGAATTGTACCAATTGCACATTAGTCTGCCCAAATCAGAACTTGTTCACCCTTAGCCTCAGAAGGCAGGAGAAATCTGGGTGGCAGCAGGACAGGACAAAGTGCCAGCCAAGTCAAAGCCTGCAGCCTCTGCTAGGGAAAGGGCACTGTCCCAGGCACTGTCATGCACTTCACATGGTCAGGCAGCTTAGCTAGGACAGTAATGGTGTCCTTCTCTCTCATGGAATAAAAAGGAGAAAAAGTCACACCTCCCAATTAACAAAAAAAAAACCCAAAAAACCAAACAAAAAAAACCCAAACAAACAACCAGCAAAACCCAAAAAACCCAAAAATAAAACAAATAAACAAACAAAAAAACACATACACACAAAAAAACCAAACCAAACCAAAAACAAAACAACCCCCCCCCCCAAAAAAAAAAAAAAACAGGGAAAAAAATCCCAAATCCACTTTTTTTTTCCAAATATAAATAATTGAAAGGGGAGATGCTTATTCCTTTGGCCAACCATAATCATATTTTATTAGAACCATAGTATATTTTGGCTCCTGCAATCTCACCATATGCTGGGCACATCTCTAAGGAAATTTATTTTTCAAAGTCTCCGATGAAAGGGAGAGAAGAGAGGGAAAGGAGAGCCACCAAGAACAGACAGTGCAGGAGAGAATATCAGGAAGAAGGATGATTCCTAATTAATAGGTGAGCCCAGGGAGACTCCTGAGGACCTCAGTGCCCAGAGGCTGAGACCGGTATGGAACAAGCTGCCAAGACCTGTTCATGCCTTGCAGAGTGAAGTGAAACCTTCCCTACAAGTACTAAAACCCATTGCCTACTACAGTGCCAGGAAAAGTACTGACTGGACCAAGGAGGTTCAGAAAGTTAGTACACTACTAATAGGGCAGGAATCTGCTATCTCTCCAGATGTCTAGTTCTGAGACAGATACTTTAATTGCCTTTGGGGGTCTGAACTCATGCGAGAGAAAAAATAACAAAAATGACAAACTGCTGATTTGTTTTCGCCAAAAGTACAACCTCCATCACCTGGAGTAAGAAAATTGTCTTTATATTTTGCAATTTCTTGGATTTCAGCTTTCCTAATAAAACAATTATTTTCCTATTGTCAAGGACTATTTTTCAAGGTTCTGATTTCATTAAAAATGTAAAAAGTTAGTTTGTTTTCCCGTCTTTTAGATGAAAAGAAGACTTGGTGTTCAGTTAATTGTCTTTTAACTTAACTTCTTTTAAACAACTCTGGAAATTTCAGAAATAAAGAAGGTTAGAATAATCAATGACCATTAACAAGTCTTTAAAACTGATACAAATAAACTCTCCCAGGATTTGCAACATATTCAAATTATTGATAATTCTACTGAAAAGAAACATTCTGATTCTAAAAGTATTTTCTTTAGAGCTGAAAAAGAATCCATAAAAGATTGCAGAAATATTAGTAAAAAAATAGGTTTTCTAATTTCTCCCTCATTTCATTTTAAGAGAAGGCTAAATATAAAGAAATTATGCTGGCTTTGAAAGGAGGAGTTAGAAATATGATTTCTTTACAGTTTTTGCAAAGTAAGTGAAGAATAGACCATTGAAATACACTGAAACTGTTCCTCTTTTTGCCTTTTTCTCCACATAATTCTGAATAAAACCTTAAATGCTTATGTAAAAGCTCAAGCCAATAGAATGGACCTTTGATCATATTACAAGAGTACAGAGACTGCACATGAAGTACTTAAATATCAAAAGTCTCAATAAGTTAACTGAAAAAATAAGGAAAACAAAATATATCCTTCAATTGACATGAATAGAAGCAGGATTTATTCCTGTAACATCTCTCAGCTTTTGAGACTGAAGATGCACCTCTCATTTATGCCCAAAGGCTTTCTGCTAGCAATGGCTTCTTTCAAGAATGCATGACTTTTCTCACATTATATCCTCAGAAACTCATCAGTGACTGGACTGTTTGAGAACTTTGCTCCTTTTTGTACTCACTCTCTTAAAGAGCCAATATCTACTTTTGGTAACAACAATCACAGTTGGCTATTGGATACACAAACCATGCTTCTCTTAATGAATTAAATAGAAAACACAGATAGTAAAAAATTGGAAAAATATTTAGGTTAAAAATAGATATTGAAAGTAATGTTACAAATATTCCTGTTAAACTTCTTGCCTTATTGCAGTATGATTATCCAAATATTGGAAATAGCAAATCTCTACTTCTTAAACTGAGCTTTGCTTACTGCTGTATACAGTTACTGATCCTCTATTAAACATGACAGTAGTCAAGAATTTGGGGTCATTTGAGCTGTAATCCCTCCCATTCTCTGTGCATAAACCAGGAGGTAACCTGTGGTGGTTACACAGAGAACTTGTTTTATGAGAAAACCCAGCATTTTTTCAGATTCAGCTTCTAAATAACTTTGGAAAATATATGGCACATTAAAATATATGACAAGAATAAGAGTTTTATTCTAAGCAGTTTACACTTGAAGAATTTCCCTGGATGCTCAGAGCACTCAGAAAATAGCAACTATGTTCAGAATTTCAAGGTCAGTCTGAGACAGCCCACACTATGGTTGAGGCACAAAAAATTGAGCTGAGCACTGTGCATGGGCTGGTGGACAGATTGTACCCAGAGCCCCATATCAGTACTCAGGAGACATGACAACAAACTGTTATCACCTTGATAAAGAGCCACGTAGTATTTCAGGTGAAGCCTGTTATGGGTTTCACCTTCCATACAGAGCAGGTAACCACACATACCTTCTTTGAACTAGCCAGCTGAGCAAATCAAATGCACTGGTGGCAGGCATTGCAACATGCTAAGATGATGAAGACCTGGTTAAAGAACAAATATTAGTTTCCAGGCACTAACTGTAATTAAATTATTTAGCAAGTCAAGGTGGCTGTGGATATAATCCGTGCTGTACTCTGCAAAGGTGGAGCACCCCTTGTACCTCACAAACACTTCAAGCTCGGGCTCTGTTTTAAAGACAGAAAGGTCAGTCACTCATCTGACTCCGTGCTGAAATCAATGGAGCAATCCGGATTGACACCAGCTGATGATCCTGCTAATGAAGACAGGGAAGTTTTCTGATTTACCTTTACCTTGGGAGCTGCCCTAAGAACTAATCTTTTGCAATTTAATGGCAATGGATATACATATTCTCTTACTACCGTATAACATTAAACTGATGACTTCACTCTCCCTTTTGGCCACTCAAACACTGCTGGAGGACACTGTGACAATGCAGCACATCTCAGACTGCTGGGCTGAGCACACTGTTACATTGCAGTTGCTGCTATTAAAATATTATGCCTGAAATTAATGCATTACACCTTTCAGACTAATGTTCTCTAAATCAGACTTAATTTATCCAGGGGTATTTTTAGGTAAAAATACATCCTCACAAGCAATCTAATGATCAGCACTTTTCCCCCAGATGCTCTAATATGGAATAAGGCCTATGCAGCAATTAATATTTATGAAGTGAATGAGTTCCTGTTAAACCCTAAATCACAAACATACAGGATTTGAACTATAAAAATGCAAACCCAAACCAATATAATAAAAATATATTTACATACATATTAATTGTGAACTTTGGTCAAGTTGTTATATATTGCTTTAAGTGAATCTAAAATGAATAATTACACAGGTCTATAAAATTATGTATTGATCGATGTGATTTCTAGATTAAACAACAGAGGAAGTTTCATTTCAGTACATTAGGGCACCTTTGAAACTTGACCAGCAAAAGCTTGATCTTATGCCCTTCTGTTGCCAATACTACCTTCTTACCACTCTCAGGAGTGCTCCCCCCCATTTGAATTCAGAGAAAATATGCACAGAAGGAGGCTCCTTGCAAGGTAAAAGAACTATGACTCAACCTATGCCCTAGGAAGAGATAGTTTTACTCATTACTAAAAATGAAAACAACATAGAGGGTTCTGGGAATATTCTGTATAAACTAAACAGTGGAAGAAGAGTAAATAATAGGTTTTTATGTAGTCATTTTTATCATCATATTTTGAATTGCTTTATAAAAATTACTGTTCTACATATAAGCCTCTAATAAAAAATTAAAGGTTTACAATCCTTCATATGGTGAATGATGCTTAAAGCGCTTCAGCATCAGAAAGAAATTATGTGATTTAGCAACATGAGACATTTATTTAAGAGCTCCTATATGAACTCAGTAGGCCAACTTCAGGCACCCAAGCCAGAAAATGTTTGCTTTCATAAGGGTATAAAAGGATTCAAAAGAAATGTCAACTAATTCAAGCTAAATATGGTAATGCCTCCTGAAACCATTATTAATGTTTTATTAGCATTTGTTACTTCCTTCTCCTTTTCAGATGGCACAGTGCAGAGAACCCTGTATAATGCCATCAGCATCCTTGTTGAAATGTAGATGAGTCTCTACAACTGATCAGCTCCATGAAAGCTGTGTTTGTTTCATTGATAATATGTAAAAAAAACAAAAGAGAAGAAGACTTTCTCCCCCTTGTCCTGGTTACTCGAGAAGCTGCCTTAAATCTGTTCAAGATAGGAGGATAGGAATGGGAGATGATGAAATATTTACTTTCCCCTTCTCTTCAAGCAGATTGCTGGTGGACTTCGCTGGTGCAAAGACTCCAGGCAAAGTAAGCCACAGAACATTTTACATTCACTTGCCATCATATGTCATCACATTTTGTTCATCCATACTGAAGGCGTTCTCCTAGAGAATATTGTTTATATAGTCTAAGCTGTTTAATGTCTTTGTTCTTCTCTCTACTAAAAATACAAGCCTACTTGACTTCACATCTCTCCCATCTTTTGAGCATCAAGAAAAGCAGAGCTTCTTGACAAAGTTGCAGGTAGAATGGAATTTTAGACAAATCAGTGAGCTGCAAGTAAATAATTTAGCTCTGAGCCTGAGGCATTACCTTTAATTCAAAGAGGCATAATTGATAAAGAATGCTAGCAGAGTAATTTACAAAATGTTAACTATGCAATAGCAGAACATCCTGTTACAAAGTAAGGTAATTATTTTACATACCAGAACCTCAAAAGTAAATAGATGAATGCACAGAATCTTAAATGTTGTTAGCAGATTAATGGGCAGATGAAGGATGTTGGAGGCAATATAATCCCTCAAAACATTCAGGAAAAAAAAATGTTCCAGCTTATTAAGAACACACCTTTATTTGCTTTAATTTTCCTCATTAAGTCAAAACTTCTCTGCTGCACTGGAGAACCACCCTAGGATCCTGTTTACCATCTTCATTAGCAATGTGAATTATGGGGCAGAGCGCACACTCAGCAAATCTGCAATGACACAAAAGTGAGAGGAGTGCCTGACATGCCAGAGGCTTGTGCTGCCATCCAGAGGGACTTCAGGAGGCTGGAGGGTCAGCCCAAGCAAAGGGATACAATGTGCATCACGTGCAGTAAAGAAGGATAAGTGCAAAGTCCTGCACCCATGGAGGAACAAATCCTTGCATCAAGTATGGGTTGGGGACCACCCAGCTGGAAAGGACCTCAGCAGAAAAGGACCTTGGGGTTCTGGGGTACACCAAACTGAACATGAGTCAGACTGTGCCCTCAAGGCAGAGAAATACCTTGGGCTGCTTTAAGGCAAGTATTGCCAGCAGGCTGAGGTAGGTGATCTTTCCCTCCACTTGGCACTATTGAAGCCAATCCTGGAGTGCAGTGTCCAGTTCTGGACTCCCCAGTGCAAGAGAGACATGGATGTACTGGAGCAAGTCCAGCAAAAGATCACAAAAATCATTAATGTGCTGGAGAACCTTTCCTGTGATGAAAGGCTGAGAGAACTGAGACTATTCAGCCCAGAAAAGACTAGGGAGAATCTCATCAGTTTGACAAATACCTGAAGAGAGAGTGCAAAGATAGGCCCAGGTTCTTATCTTATCAGTGGTGCCCACTGGCAGGATGAGAGGTGATGGACATAAATGAAGCAGATGAGGCTCTCTCTGAACATCATTTTTTTCCCTGTGAAAGTGACTGAGCACTGGCACAGGTTGGTCAGAGAGTCTCCTTCACTAGGGGTGTACAAGATCCATCTGGACGTGGTCCTGAGCAAAGGGCTATGGGTGGCCCTGCTTGAGCAGGTGAGTAAAAGAAGATGACCTCCAGAGTTCACTTCCAACCTCAACCATTCTGTGATTCAGTGATACAGACCCCATTCCTTCTCCCTATAGGAAAACAGCTCTATTCTAGTCATGTGTTCAAGGAATATCCTATACTGTGTCCTTCATCTGCATCTTCCCCTGATTCTGCAGTTATAGAAGAAGTGGAGTGTCTGTTTCTACCATAGCAACTTTCCAGTTGTCTTCTTGAAATTATCAAGGTAGGTGATTACTAAATATCTTGTGCTTTCCTGCCCAGTCTTTCCCAGCTGGAAAATTCAGTAACCTGTTTCTTTCACTGGAAATGTTCTTGGACACCTTTGCAAAGTACCTAAATGAGCATCAGGTTTGTAGGATGCTGTTTGGAGACTAAAGCTTTTTCTGCAATACGTGTATCTCTACACCACTATACTTGTAATAGTATATGACATATATACTGTATACAGTATGTAATAGCTTGTCAGTGCTGCTGAGAAAGAACTCTGCAGATCCAAGATACATCACCACTTGTCTGTCTAAAAAATAGGATGTTTACTCTGCCAGGAACCACATGGCTAACCAGGAATTAATTTGGAATCATTTCCTGGATTAGGCTGAGGAGAAAGACAAGCAGGACTAATGTACAGAAGCATAATTAATCACAGTTAATTGAATATTTATTTATTTATTTAT
>VXBI01007926.1:209374-227569 GCA_013397375.1 Toxostoma redivivum | reverse complement strand
CATCCTGCATTGCAACTCAAGACGCCCATAAAAATGAATTTTGAGCTTGCCTTCAAAGCAGAACTAGCCATATATGCAGTGCATCATCTTATGGAACAAAATCTCAATGCTTGCTTGTAAAAAGCCCTTCAACCTATATCCATTAGCACAGTCAGGAAAGGGGAGGATTTCCCTGTGACTGGTGTTGGGTTAATTAAAGTCATCATTTCTAGCCCATTCTGTACTATCTACACAATGGTTTTACTATACTAAAATGTGAACATTTTTCTCATATATTATCCCTAGATAAGAGACAAAAAGGACAAAGACAAAAAGGATGACATTTAGCACTCAGAGTGTGGATAGACTAAACCTATTAATGTAAAACAGGTCTGTTCACGTTGTTTTCTTAGTGCTGTAGCAGTAGCAAATCTTTTTGTCTACTCTACAATAAGCTAACAGATTCATCAGGTTTGAAACTGTTTCTGCACCTGATTAAATGGTTTTACACTAGGCTATCACTAATCAGTGCTCCAGTATCTTATTTTTATAGGTGTTTGTCTGTAAACCAACCAGTTTTCTGAGCAGTCCTTGTAAGTTGGGGCTGGGGATGGATGAGGGGAAGATGATGACAGAATTGCACAGTAAAGTAAGATGATGAGAAATGTTATTCTTCATCACATGTCAGAGTTAAGGCTGGTAGATCAAGCCTTGCCTTTCAACTAAATTCGGTGCCACTCTAAAAACAGCCTATGAATTTGCTTTATTCAGTGCTGAGGACTAATATTCCTGCTATTCCTGGAATCTAATAGTGTGTGCCTGTTGGGATTGCAGCCACCAAATGCTGATTCTCCGTAACTGAGAACTTTCCAATCATTTTTATGTGCAAGATAAAATTGTCACCTTCAGTAAAGACCTCTGTGACTTTTCCCATTGACTCTTTTCCCTTTCTGTTTTGTTTTTGTTTTTTTTTAATACTATCAAATCCCAGGGAACTTGCACTTTAAAAAGTAGTGTGTAAAAAGAAAAGTAATACACTGATTCCCTGAGTTGCTGCTGCTACACTGTCATATAAAATATAAAGCACAGTAAGATGAAAATTATCATTTCAACAATTTTATGACTGTTAAAGGAAAGAAAAAACCCCTCACAACATGTCAACAATACTCCCTCTGACTCCCTTGCCTTGAATGGAATCTCATCAATTTACCATAAAGGGAAAGGACTCAACTTTAGAATCAGGCACTGCCACTCACTATTAGTCAGCACCTTCCCAAAGTCATCTTCTTATTCTTAACCTGGATTTCTAAGGTATCTGGGCCCCTCAGCTGCCGAATTCTGGTTGTCAGTCATTTTTCTACAGACTTGTGAGTAGTTTTAATGATAGTTCAATTTTTCTGGATTTATTGTGAAGCTGTGCTTCAGTGCTAATGTGACACTTGCTCCTAAGTGCTGCCTTGGTGATAGGAGCTGATGCACCTCAGAAGACATCATGGGTTATTCTGCCTTTAGAAATCCTTATATTATGGCAAAACAGTGAAAACTGGATCAAATATCTAGTCTAATATCTGAAATAAAAGATAATATTTTGTTTATTTTACCACTAAATTGTGTCAGATTAAAAGCTATTCTGGGAAAAAGTATGCAGTGTTTTGTCTGGAGACATCAACTGATTAAAAATCAGTGCTTCCCATTGAATTTTGTTCCAGCAGTTCATACCTTTCATTCTTACAATCTGAAAATCCAGGTCAGTTTCTATTTTCATTGAGCTTTCAGACAATTTCTGCAGTTTGTAATGTCCTAATTTTCCTTCCTGAACAAAGTCCACGGGAAAATCCTCAGAGAATGACAGTTCCAGCCCACCAGACGCTGGAAGGGTCACACTAAGTTGTCATAGGAGGTTCCTTGTGACATCTGGGAGACTCCCATCCTTGGTCTAGAAGGGTCAATCCTGTTCTGCCCAACTGTACTAATATTTCCTGATCCCTTTATTGCCATAGGGCACATAAACCTTATAGTTCAATTTTTGGGCATTCTTAAATCAGCACAGGAAAAAGTTCCCTTAGTGACACTTTATATTTATTTACATGTTTACATTGCAAATGTGGTAATTTCATACGCATTTTGATTAGGGCTTGTTTTTTTTTTTTTTCCTAAGACAAAGTGGCAAATGTAAGAGATTTTTCATATTGAAAGACAGGATCATTACCCACCTATCTATAAATAGAAGTAGAGCACAGAGATTAGTTAGGAGATTTTGGCTCAGGCAGACTTTGACCCCACTTACTGTTACAATTCTATCAAAGCAAAGTTGAGATTAACATCATTCTTCGTTAATTTACAAACTTCAGGAATGCAAAAATAAATTTTCAGGCCCTGTATCCCACTGTAAATAAGTTACCAAGATTGCATGAGTTCAAGAAAATAACTACAATCACTAGGATTTATAGAGCAAATTCAGTCTGTTCTGTTGCTTGAGATGGGTGGTAGCTTTATGAAGTAAAAATTGGCAGTTTTACAACAGATAATTTAATAATTAATTAAGCCTCTTAGTTCATTATTTAATCTTGAAAATGATCCCATGCAGATGTAAAGCTTAAAAGCAGTGCAGTATAAGGAATGGTGGTCACTATCAAAGATACTGTCCATGTGCCTATCAGAATGAAAGTACATGATAAGGTGAGTTATCTTTCACCCAGCTTAGGAATTGTTTCTTTCCTAAAGAACAAGTGGTTGTAATGGCAAAAATTCCCAGAAAAGAGAGTTCCTATTTTCCTCCTATTTTAAAATAATTTAACTAATAACATTATTTATTTGTTGTTAAAATCAGCCTTTGTTTTCATGGAATGTCTCCAACTGGTAGAAAGTTGGTTACAACAAAATATCAACCATATTTTTTTTCTTCAAATGAGAAGTGATCGTTTGGAGCGGCACATTTTAATGATGGACTTGGCAGTGCTTGGTTAACAGACTCACTGATCCTAAAGGTCTTTTCCAACCTAAATTATTCTATAACACCATATGGAAAAAATCTGAAAGAGCTATTCAGGAACCCATGCCCCAAACAACAATACGAGCAATTAAAAAGGTGACAAAACAGAAGTCTGTCTGTTGTTCTTTGAAGCACAGTGTAGGGTACACTGATACATATTTTTATGACCTTAGGAACTGATTAGAGGAATTCTTTACACCTAGAAATGAACATTTACATGCTGAAAATAATCTAAGTAGTTTTAAGGACAGAAACACATTTATTCTTACAACAAAAAAGAAAAAGGAAAAGAAGCACCACATTGTTCTGATACATACACTACTCCAAATTTTGAAAATACTGATTGATTCAAGGTGTTTATCTTGATAATTAAAATCTCCATGGAGATTTTTCCTGACAGGAATTTTCAGTTTTAAAATTGAAACTGTCTGCCAAGAGGAAATCTCATGGAAGTGAGTAGCAAATACCTCAGAGAGGCAAAAGTATTACTATAAAATTTAGTGCAGTGGGAGATCAGACTGGGCATGCGCCTGTTCACTCTGAAAACAACATATGAAACTAGCAAGTTTTGTCTCTATATTGTGTTTTCATACAACACATGTGCTTACAAAACCAAGTCAAAATATATAAACCAGATGCAATATTTCCTGTGACCAATCAAGGAAATATAAAGTGAGAGCAAAAAGGAAGGTTTTAGTATTATTTCTGAGCAGTATTTTCAGATATCATAGAGATAAGCAACTTTAAAAAAAGTGCAAAAAGTGTATGTCATCAGTGCCATATTGCTTGTTGCACACACTATGAGATTTGTGCCTAGGTATCAAATTCAGTGATGTCTATTTCATCTCAGCCTTGCTACATGAAACTTGTGTGGGCACAGCAAATTGACAATAATTCAGATTATGCAACACAGCCTGTAACAACACCATTGGTTCTAGGTTTAGTTTTGCAGAAGGAAGTTGGTAAAAGAGTATTGTATTATATAAGCAGCTGTGGTTTGTCAACTCTTGTTTTCACATTAAAAGATTTCTGTCTAAGTGGTACACTTCTTACTGTGTTATGCATAGCTATTTCACATTATATAAACTGACATGAAATTTTGGCACTATCTCTTAAACTGTGGCACCTTGCCTGCTGGCAGCTGTTATATGGGGAGAACATGCACTTCTTGTAGCACAGGATATTTGTAATGACCCCTCCGTGAGGGGGATCCCCTAAATTTCTCCATGCCAGCTAATCCTGTGCATGTGGAGAAAGTATGTGGAAGTAATTTGGGGGGGACTTTGTTATGTCTGGCGTTGTATCTGCTTTGCAGCTCCTGGGTGGGCTTCTGTGAAGAGCTCAAGGAAGGCAGAAAGTTTGTGCTCACTGTCTCTGACCCAGCTGCACAAGGAAGGACAAGAACTATTGCTACAGAAATGTATTCCCCAGGCACTATCACTTTTATTGTCTGGGGATTGTAAAAATTTTCTCCTCTTACACCATCAAAGCAGAGGGTTGCTCAAGTTGCTAACTGATCCAGTTCTGGAAAAAACTGATCAGTTCCCTTACTCTTAATTTTCTACTGGGACTCTGGTGAGAGGCTTTTTACAAGGGCATATAGTGATAGAGGAAGGGTTAATGACTTCCAACTGGAAAAAGGTAGATTTAGGTGAACTATAAGGAAGAAATGCATTATTTGATTGAGGCATTGAAACCAGCAGCCAAAAGAAGTTGTGGGTGATCCATCCCTAAAAGTGGTCAAGGCCAAGCTGGATGGGGCTTTGAGCAACCTGATCCAGCAAGAGATATCACCATGGAAGAGGGGTGGGACTAGATGATCTCTTCAAGGTCCTTTCAACCCAAACCATCCTATGATTCTGTTACTCCTTAATTCTTTAAGGGAGTCTCCACTGTAATGGAATGTGTGTAGCTGGCTCTGCTATGTCCCCAAATCTTTCCTGCACAGCTTAACCTCACACCACACTGGGAGCTTATGAAATCTTTAATGAAACAGATTTTGTGTTCATTGCAAGAGCAAAGGCAGTGCTTGAGTATATACAGCTATGGATGTGTTTTTGCTTTCTTCATTCAGCTTGGAGGTTTTCCTCATTGACTGTATATACATCAAAAACACATTTCATGTTCATTATGCAGTATAGAAGGAAATGGTTAGTGGATTGGGAGAGAAAAGAGGAGGGGGGAAAGCACATAAGTGCTAAGAGCACCCTCCAGCAAAAGCATCTCAAAATTTTCAGTCACTGTATTCCAGGAAGTGAAATTTCAGTTTCTGTTATTGCTCAAAATACCTAAATATGGAAGCATATGAAACAATCTGTGACAGAGGGATGCTAATATGAAGGACATCTTTTTCCCCTCAAAGCTTTATGATCCTGCCTGAATGGGTGTTAAAGTGATGTGAGTAGAACCAGCATATGACAGATAATCCTTTAGTTTCCTTTGAGGTACAAAAGTCAAGCGTTAGAGCTGTGAAGTTGGCCTGTGTGTGAAACAAAATCACAATGAAATGGTAATAAAATGGAAATAAATGGAACATTCCCTAACCAGGGTTTGCAGTGTTACCTCCAGCCCAGGAGACAGCCTGAACCATGGTCTTTGCAGGTACCTCTGCTTTAGGATCACTCTCTGCTCCTGCTGCTACCCACAGAGCCTCTTAACAAGCAGAAGCTGTTAGCTGAGATAATGAGACTGGAAAGGTGAAATGAAATCCCTTGTACACTAAAGCTTCTGTTGTAATTCTGGGTCTTTTCTGTTCATTGTGGGGTAAAAAAGTGGCAAAGGAAATAACTAATGCTTGCAGAATTCCTGTTTTTGGAAACCACTGGATTTTCATAGCTTTGAACAAAGGTTTTGCTGGAAACTACAAAGAAGGATGTTTTCTTTGTTCTTTTTACACTGTTAAAATCTAGACAGCCCTAAAACCCAGGGAAATTGTGCACTTCTGCAAACACCCCGCCCTACACATATTTCCCCAAGAACTGATACTGATAAGCCTTATCCTAGAGCTTTTTGGTCCAGTTGAAGCTCCAATGTAACTTATGCTTTTGAAGCTATAAAAATGATATACTAGTATGGATAAAAAAGCATTTTGCCAACTTTGCCACAATACTAGAGTAGACTAGGCCATTCTCAGCCACTCAATTAGCATCTTGCGTGAATTTAATTTACATAGAAATGCTTATCCATTTTCATTGTTCCATGCTTTCTCTTCTTATGTTATTTCAGCTGTTTCTAAAGAAAAGCTTCACTTAATATGTTCTTAAAATTTTCACAATTAAACAAATGGTCAATGGCAGCTTGTTTCTCACAATCTGCAAGGCCAGATTTTACTGTGTCAGTGATATTAACCTGGAAAGATATTTTGTAATGAGAAGATATCCTGCAGAGCCAAAATATTGCTAATCTCCATACAGTATGATTTACAATACCTGGATATACACCAAAGAAGAGAAATTTTGCCAAATCTACTTGTATTTTTTAATCTAAGCAAGATATTAGCATGATGTAGATGCTTCTTGCAGGTGTTTTATGATCTGTATAACAAACTTGCCTTGCCATAATGAGCATCAGACTATTTGATGTGTTTGTTAAAGCATGAGTTCCTGGAGGCATGGGAATATGAAAGCCTTTCAATTTTTATTTGAAGATCTCTGAAAATCTCCTCTTGTGGCTGCCAAAGAACCTTTGGAAAAATGTGTGTCATGCAGGTTCAAAAGTCAGAAAGAAAATATAAAGGAATGAAAATATACCTTTAAAATATCTAGAAAAATAAAATGATTGTTTTTAGTGCCTGACTTCAGATGTTTAAATGTTTAGAATTGCAGAAACAGTAATATATTTGTGAATTTTACTACAAACAAGATATAGTATGATAAAAGTGATGGTTAAAGTTATTTGAATTACAGTTTTTTTCTATGATCTGCATGTAAATCTATCATATGTCAGTGTTGAATTTCCTATGCATTACAAACTTTTTTTGCCACTAAAAATCATAATTTCCAGTGAAAAACATATTCTGCTAATATTTCTTCAAAATTTCCACTACTTTTTGGAACCAAAATTGACATTTGAAAATTGGAGGACAACCCAGCAGTTATTTTAAACACTTTACCCTTGTTGACTTGCTAAATCAAGATAAATTATAGTCAGCCCTAGATGTGTTAATGAGCTTGTTGAGATCACAACCTACAAAAAGCACTGAGCATTCCCTTCCACTTGCAGCTTCCAGCAGCAGTTTTAAAGCCATGAGGAGACACCAGATCTGAGCTCCCCCTGAGCATGAGGATTTTAAATGGAGAATGCTGATGGCTAATTCCTAGGATGAAAATCTGTTTTCCGAATGTTTTTCTTAAATATTTCTGTCTGTCTGGAGTTAGCTGCTGGGAACAAGAGGGAACAGATCTGATGGGAGTGGGTAATTGCTGCCTGGTTTTCTTACCTAAATACTCACTTTTACAGGACATTTCAAAAGGCATAAAATGCTCCAACCACAGGAACTTCTGGGGATGAATGCCATTTTTGCTAAAATGTGATAGACAGCCTCTGCAAGGACTTTAAATGACAATGGCCTCCTGAAAACATTACACAGTACTATATATAAATATGACACACAGAATGTGTAATATTTTAGATATATACATTGCACTTTTGCTTTCATGAGTCTCCAGTAAGTTCCTGTGACTTTCATAAGAGTCAGGTGGGCTCAGAATGAGGGGACAAATTGGTTTTTTATGTCAGCTGTGTCATAACCATTGATGCAATTGACACATTTTGGCCTTTTCCACATCTTTGAATATTCTGTTATTTGTTACAAGTATTGCATAGTCACCCTCTCCACCTCATTCCACCACAAGAAACTGAATGCTAGTGCATTTTGATCTTATTTACATGGCACAGATCTAGAACAACTCTGCTAACCCCATATTCACTAATTATTTACAAGCTACCAATTCCTGCATTCAAAACAACTTTCCAACCAGCTTAATGGGATATTTTTCCTCATTGTGACTACAGCATTAACTTGAGTAATGATAACATGTGATATGCAGTCTAAATTTATTTCACAGATCTACTTGCAGAATAAACTAGGGCATATATACAGCGATCTCTTTCTGTTGTATGTGTAAATATTGGCTTAATCATCTCTTTATTTGCTCCAGCAGTAGTTTGCAGTATGCAGATGGACACTGATCAACTTGCACTCTGCAGTCATACTGAAGGTGAAGGTGGAATCATGCTTGGAGGGCTGTGCAGTTCCAAAATCAGTGCTTTAAGGTTGGGGTAACTCCTCTTGCAGTGTTTTCCATGTGATATAGGAGCCATCCAGTCATCCACAGATGACATAGTCACAATTCAGTATCATGGGATTTATTTTCTCCCTGCAACAAAAAAGAATCAAGAAATCTGGTGAGCCTTTTTGTTAATACTGCAGTAATCTGGTGGATTAGCAGATGGTTTATGCTGCTTTTGGATGCCCTTTTCACTGCTTACTCTGAGAAGGTCATAGCAGCTGATGTAGCTGCTTCTGTTAAGTTCACTGCAACCAGCTGCAAGGGCATTTCTTTCGTCTCTTTTCATTTCTTTTTTTTTTGATTTGGGGTCATAACTAGGGGAATAATAAGTTATTTACAGGTGTTTTATTACTATAACACACTTATTACCGTATATCTGGTATTTCTTTTCTATTATTACAGTGCAACAAACTAAACAGAAAAAAAATTACAATCTTTGATAGTTCTGGAAGCAGAAGCTCCAGATCAATGCCCATGAAATTATTCAGACTAATGTGTGCAGACTTGTCTTCCTTTGTGATGAGATTTGCACATCAGTTGTGCAGTGTTACTTAAGTGCTTCCCAGTGGAGGATGAATCCTGCAATTGCATTACTCATTCTGGGCCCTTTCAGAAAAAAATCTTGTCACCAAACCAGTGTGTCTCAATATGGCTTTGGATTGATCCAAAGAAGCAGAAAAATTTCCTTAAACTGATGTAATAAGATATACAGAGAGTTTATTCACTTTGTGTACCATGGAAACAACTTTTCATCTTAGAACAGCCAACTTTGTGATGCTGACATTGATGTAAATTGTTATACAAATTAAAGGGAAAATTCATGTTTTGTTCATCATATAGTCCTACCAGGTACTAAGCACCTTTAACTTCCATTCTGTCCACATGAGCTACAGACTTGGATTTAATTGTGATGTTATCTTCAGTTTAAAGTAAGAGCTGATGTTTCCAGAAAAATAGAAGCCCGCATTTGTATCTATTTTGGTGTATGGTTTTATTTATTTTGAAAACAGAAGTGCTATTTTTGACCTATGTGAATCATTCAGTGTAGCTGCCAATAAAACTGTTTCCCATGTCAGTGTTGGAAGAGGCGCTTAACAGAGAGATTCTAGGAAAAGCCCAGGAATTGTATCTTTCCTCCCATAACTGTTTTCCCTACTGATAAACATTGCAAATCATTCATCTTTAAATATTTGATTTGATGGTGTTTCTTTTTAGACTGGGTTACAAAGCCCCTGTATTACACTGAGAGCCTCAAGCATTGCTGGGAGAGGGAGAGGGCTGCCAGAGCCTCCTAAAAAACCCAACAGCCAGGCTCTGATGTGTATCCTGGCTTAGCTCTCACAAAGTGGGGAGGCTGTTTTAGCCATGAGTTTTACGTTTCCATTCAGAGAGAGGAGATAAAAATGAAAGTATAATAATTGAATTATATGGATATTCATGCTCTGGTGGAAGGAATTTTTCCATGTCTCCTATTTGTGTCAAACCTTTCTTGTACTGTCACACTACCATGTATGGAAGAGAAGACTTTATAAATCATGTTCTGTTTTCCCAGAAACTGGGACATGTGCTGTTGCCCTGCTACAATCTTAGAACTTATTTCTTCATTCAAGAGGTTTCTTTTCCCATAATTGCTGATGATCTCTGCAAGGCCTAGTTTCAGTCTGTCGCTGTCTGCTAGAGAGCATGAAGGAAGACAGTAAAACGGCTTCCTCTCAGAGAGTAGAAGGAGCCATTTATTGTAGAAGTACAGACATTTTATAGACTAGTTCACAGAACTGAGAATAGGATCAGCTCATTGGTCCAAGGAAGGCAACACCTCTTGCAAACATGCTTTTCCAAAATACCACATCTCACACGCACACATCCTGCCAACAACACCAGGTACAACTTTTGTTATTATTCTTTCTTTTCTGTTTTCCTTCGAGCAGCCTGGAAAAACTTACATTGCTCTTTTCACCGACTCCAATATCCACATCAGTAAAAGGAAATTTTGCTAAAGGGTTTGCCAAAATTATAAAATTATTGTTCAATTTACTGCATAAAGTTTAAAGGGAAAACTAAATCCACAACAAAATATACATTACTTTTTTTAAAAATTAAAATTCTTTATCTTTCAGGTTTTTTTAAACAATCCTTGATTGATAGAATCGTAAAATAGTTTTGACCATACTATTTAAACCCTCCAACAATTCTGAAACTATAAATATCCTAACCAGTCATTCATCAGTAAAAAATCCATGATTTTTAGAACCTAATTTTAAAATAAATACTTCATAAATATTTTCTAATGTTTAATTATCAAAAAATTTACCCTTTAAATAATATTCATACTAGCACAGTACTTGGTTTTGAGAAAAGATAGTATTTTTTTGTAGAAAAAGGCAAGGACCTCAAAGTTCAGTGTACTTATTCAGATTTGTCTTTTAACTGTCCTTTATTCCACTTTCATTCTTTTCTTCTAAGAAAAAAGTGGTTTTTCTTAGTTAGGGACAACATATTCCTTTTTTTTTTTTATTTGAAAGTTTTAACTAAGATCCAAAGTTATTGCACTTAAAGTTTTTTTTTTTTTGTTTTTATTTTTTTTTTTTGTTTTTTTTTTTTTTTGTTTTTGCTTTTGTTTTTTTATGGAACTGATGTGATTTTTACTCAAAAAGGAAAGGTGGCACTACGGAAGGAATTTCCATGCTATTAAGACATTAACAAAATTAGCATGACCAGAGCTCACTATTTTCCTGTCACTGACTGTAGCATTGAGAAGCATATAGGTCAAAACCAGTAAATTCTAGGTAGATACTATAGTTTTATATTCTTTTCTAAATTTCTGTGGTTTAGATCATAAATTAGAAGCATGAAAAATGGAAATATAGGTTAAATTTTTGTTCAAAGCTAATGTATCGTAAAAGAACAACTCTGCTCAGGGTCTCATTTCCCTCTTTTCTTACCAGTTTGTGCAGCTGCCCATGGATGGGAGCTGAGCTGTCCAGCATTCCAGTGGCTGCACAGTAGTCTGGCAAACAGTGATAATTACAGAAGCAAGGAAAGTACTTTACCTACTTTGGATGTTTTCTTCCCTACAATGTTGTTTTCTATGCTGCAAGATAGATCTAAAGCTTTTTCACCCCTGTGAATATCAGGAACTACTTTTTTTCCCATTGTTTATCATCAGAAACAACAGATTTTCAAACCTTCGACAAAAAAGAGTGACTGAGATATTTTAATTCTGGACAAGGGATGGTCTGGAGAAGCTATTTAAAATTCTCTTGAAGGCTGGATTTTCTATGCATGGACATTTCATATTTCCACATCAGATTAGTATTGAGGGGAACATTTGTTCTAGATGGCCTTTACAGAGAGTACTTTGGAACAGCAAATGTTGAAGCATAAAGAGCACAAAGACTAAGTGAATTTTGGGTCAGACATAAGTGGGTTTTAGGATTTTCTCCTAAATCCTTTTCTTTATGAGGTTTTCTGTGAAAAAAACCTGCTGCTAGTGGTTGTTTATGCCCACAGAAAAAACAAATGGAATACCCAATAAACAGCAAATTAAATTTTGTCCACATTTTTTTTCCTGCTTTGTTAACCCATGCCAATATCTGTTCCAATGCCTTTTAGCAGGTAGGACTTTCTGCCCCATCAGAGTGTTTCTGTGCAGGCAGGAGGTGCTGTTAGGTCTGATGTGCACTCCAAGTTTTTCTGTGGCAGAACTGGTGCTGCCATCCCTTCTTAGAGCAGGAGGGAAGTAACTCAGGCAGGATCCTACCAAGGTAATTCTTGTTCAAATTTGGGTGTAGATGGACCTCACTGTCCCTGATGTTAGAGCTGTCCCAGATCTGTAACGCAGATGATCATTAATCACTGCTGGACATGCAGAAGAAAGAGATGAAGTACTGGAGTTGCAAGGGTCAGGGTTCCTGTATAATGTGGTAATGGGAAAGAAAGTGGGCAGAGAAAGATTGCAAGGAAGTGCCTGTGAAAAGCAGAGGAGAACTTAATAGGCAGAGGTCAAATGGACTGGGGTCCAAGACAGCTGCATGGCTGAGTGCCCAGCCAAAGGAGAACTCTGGCAAGGCTGTGACAATAAGATGAATATTGGCATCTTTCTCTGAATAGAAAAGGAAGCACGTGCTTCCAATTCTTTCACATAATCAATTCAAAACATATGCTTGATAACCATGGAGAGTATTTGATGGAGTATTTACAGAATAATAGGCAGAACAATTAAGATAGCAGAACACTGTGTGTCCCTGGAACTGCTCCTATTTCCCCCACTCCCCCTTTCTTTTATTCTGCTGGGTTTCTGTTTTTATTTTTCCATTCTTAACAGAGATTTTTGCTCTTCTGGCAGTTTGGTCTGATTTTAAATTTCTCAGAAAACTATTTTATTCTCATGGACAATATATCTTCCATCTTTTACAAAGTTCTGCTGAATACATGGGTTTGAGCTTGAGCTTGGTTTTCCCTCCATTTCCCTGAAATCAGCAAAGTTTAAATTAAACACAAATTTAAAGCAGTAGCAAAAAACTAAACAAAATGTATACAATTTTGGAATACCTTGTGGCAACATGAAAATCCTGAAGTTCAAGTCCTAAACGGATTTGTCTGTGACATTTCCCTTCATCTGAAAGATAAGAAAATGAGACTGAAGCTGATGCAGAGTTCATGATTCACCTGAGACTAATGCTGTAGTATAAAAATGTTTCTATGCCAACATAGGAGATCTCCGACACCATCTAAAATCTTCATGTTTATGTTTACTTGGTTTTTTCTTTAGAAAAATCAGTTCAGATACTTGCAGATTTAGGACAATCAGCAGCCTTTTATAAGGAGAATGTCTCAAAAGAGAATAAACATCTTGATGTGCCTAAATGTCTTCACATCTTATCACAGATGGCAGATGTTTTCTTTGGTGTGTGAGGAAACAGCCAGGGAAAGAGAGGAGGGTTGGACAAGCAGTTTAAGACAAATGTTTTTAAACTTTTAAAATATTTATCTACCAAGTAGAATTTAAAATAACCTGCTTATTTTTAGATTTTTGTGCATTGCATGTATTTTGGGAATATTTCCACATGATAGCATTAACAGGAAGAATTTCTTATTAAAGTTGCCTCAATGCAACCTTTTGAAGGAACAGAAATTCTAGCATGAATATTGCTTTTAGCATAGCACGTGAAGGCATTCAATGTTACATATTTGAAGTAATGTATAGCATCTATTAGAAATAATAAAAGTCTGCTTTATTATTAGAAATAATAAAATGGGCAAATTGTGTGTTATTTCCTTTTTGCTTGCTTGGTACATGAAAAAAATGTTACCTGGTTATATTAAAGTATTTTATGACAGTGTTATGTGGATGGAGAATATTAACTTGTTTTAGTCCCTCAGTTTATAATCACAGCAAAACTCTAACTGTAATCCACTGTAATTCATAGTTCTAAAGAATATTCATATAGGGTGGAAGATCAGAATTAATGCCAAATAACCTGGTTTGATTTGTCTGTACCAGTCTAGGAGAACCATGGTGAGGGAGCCACAGTAAAAAAAACAGACTACAGCATTTCTAGAAGAGCTGGAGTTGCAGTCCATGAATGACTGTGAAAGAAAAGTGAAAAGTTAAAAAGTTTTACTTTCTCAAAAGAGAAAATATGCTTAAAATTCAGATCTGTACTAGATTTAGTTAAGCTGTGTATGCAAGGTTGCTAAAGAGGTTGAAGGGCAATCTAATATTGCATTCATACTGAGGTTTGTACACTGGATTTTTCTTCATAAATAATGTGAATTTGGGCAAGTCAAAGTTCAACTATTAGAACTTTCAGTAGTTAGTAAATGAAATTTTCACAGATTATTATTGCAGGTAATGTGAGTATTTTAATACAGGCAAACACAAAGTACAACTGACACTTGTTTCTAGTGCAGTGCCATTATGATAAGGTCAATAAATTATGGGTCCCTTTTATTTGTCCCAAGCCAAACACTACTAAAAAATTAGGAAAATAAGTTGGAAAGAGATGGAAATGCATTTTTGAAGCACCTAACAAATTTACTTTGACATTATGCAATATGGATGTAGTACTTTCTATAACAATATACTTTTTTTTAAAAAAATCAGATTTTTTAAAAAAATAATTCAACAATGGTGTTGGGGTTTAAACTTCACTGGAAATTAAGCAACTCACTCAATGCTCCCAACTCTTCAACTCTTCTGTCCTCCCTAGCCCCTCCCCCCAGAGAAAGGAGAAGGGATGGGGAGAAGAATCCAAGTAAAACTTGTAAGATGAGACAAGAACAGTTTAATAATTGAAAATAAAATACATCAATAATGGTAAATTAGAATAATAATGGTGACAGTAAGAAGCAAAACCAAGTGATGCACAATAAAATTGCTGACCAATACCAGACTTGCCTTCCCAAACCCAAATTGCCCCTCCTTCCTGGTAACTCCCCTCTATATGCTGGGCATGACATTTTATGGTGTGGAATGGCCTTTTGGTCAGTTTGGGTCACCTGTCCTGGCTGTGCTCCCTCCAAGGCTTTTTGGGATCCTCAATGGCAGAGCATGAGACAAGAAAAAAAGTCCTTGAATAAGGAGAAATGCAACTTAGCAAAACCCAAAACATCAGTATGTTATCAACACCACTCATGTTCTGAACCCAAAACACAGCCCTGTAATCTCTACTGAGAAGAAATTAACTTTGTCCTAGTTGAAACCGGGATAAATGGTAAGGACAATGTTTTCTCAACTGGAAATTTTAATGTTCCTTATTCCAGATAGACCTACGGTTCTTTCAGTGACTTATTTTTTCCATTGTCATACCTTAGTACATGCAGTAAGACACTGCAGTATTTCTGAATTTTCCAATAACATGATTTTTATTGAAATCATTGAAATATTACTGCAGTGATTTCACAGTTGACAAATTAACAGCCACATTCTCAGACTCAACTTGTGTTGAATGTGCATTACATTTGGGATTCTTCTCCTTTTTAATTAGTAAAATTTTCATACAGGAGGAGTAAACAAGAAACCTAGAGAGAATGATAACACCTTATATTTCCAATAGCATAAAGCTATGTATAAATATGACATGATGCATCCACTTCCCCAGTGGAGCAAGTATTTTGTAATTGTCAGGATGATTGATGTTGAAATAATAATCAGCTTTTCTTTGTTGCAATTTCAGAGAAGCCATAATTATGTGTGACAAATACTTTGGAATTGACCTGTCTTTAAAAACTTCCATAAGTAATCTCAGTAGGAGAGGCACATGCTAAGAGATTATTTCAATTTGAAAAGGAAAAAAATTTTCTTTCACTGCTCACTGTACATTTGACAATAAATAATAGGAATTTCATTGTGGCATTTTCAAATATTTACATAATGGTTTGAAATGTGATTGTAATGAAAGATTAGAAACACACTAATTTTCTTGCTAAACAGTTCCATCAGGATTTTATTGAGCTTTTCTTATTTTTTGTATGATATATGAAGTGATAGTTCAATCTCAGGATTTTGCATTGGAATAACTGTGTTTGTATGAAATCTTTTTATGTTGCACATTTTTTGTCTTTCATTCCATAAAATCTTATATACTCTAAGTATCTTTTAATTTGAAATTTCTGTCAGACTGCTTATTTTTAACTCAAACATGTACACGCACAGGCTGTTCATAGCACATTACCATCTTTGAGTGATATATTTAATTTATAAATGAGACTCTGACTTGGAAGATCAGATAAAAAATAGGAATATACCCTGGACCCACTCTGGAGATGGTTCAGCTCCCCTTCTCAAGTAGGGTTTCTTAGAGCTGGTTACTCAGTACCAGGTCCAGATGGCTTTTGAGTATCTCCAGGGAGGGTGTCATGGTTTAATTTGATTTCTTGGCTAATGCAGTAATAATGTTATAGTTTTGATTTGCTAATTTAAATATATTCATTTTTTAATATTGTGATATAGAACCAGGGCCAAAAGCAAGGCAGGCTTAAAACTTAAAAAGGGTATAAAAAACTTTATTAACTACACAAAGAAAGTAAAAAACAAATAATGAATAAGATCTTCAGACTATTCCATCCTCCCCTCTCTTAACTTTTTTAACAAACCAAACATACAAAAAACTACTTCAGTCAGTTCCCAACTTAAATAGTGTTTTTCAGTTCACTTCAGAGAAAGAAGTTTCTTCTTTTCAAGTTATAGGAACTTCTTCACAAGGAGGGAAGAAACCAGTTTTTTCATGGCTTCACTTTCACGATTCGTATTTGCCCGGGAAAACTTGCAAGTCGTGAAGCTCCTTCCATTTTCACAGCTTTCCCAAAGCCGTGCTTATGGGCCATGTTAAACTCTTGGGGTATTTACTTTTAAGAATGAACTGTTCCAAAACAAAGCTTCTTTTTATCTCTCTTTCTTTTTATTCATGTTTTATTTCTAGAAACAGAGATCCCCTTTTCTCCTCGGGGCAAAGGATTATCCACACAGGCATTTTTGATCAACAATCTATCAAATGGAACACTCCAACCTCCCCATGTCTTTCTCCATGGTTTATAGGAATTTTCAGTGCAATTTTCAGTTCATCCCTACAGCTTGCAAAAGGATTTCCAGCCAACCTTCATAGCATCTTCTCATTCTCCTTCTCCTTCCATCTAAAGAAACTTGGCTCTTCTATTTTTTTCCTTGTCACTCAGGGGAGGATTGAAAAATTGCAAGTCTTATCTGAACATCAAAAGAGTTAAAATCTCATATGGAGAATGCAAGGCTGTCGCCAATGTTGGAGCTGTGCAAGATCTCAGAACACTCTGGCTGTGCTGGAAGGGGCTGGCCAAAGCTAGAAACGGGCAGCAGCCGTACTGGAAAGGGGGAGGACAGGGAATGGCTGGGACCTCACTCAGCCTCCCTGGGTCTCAGCTATAGCATGCACTGTTGATGGTAACCCATTCTCCCTGCCAGGCCATGCCAGCTCCCCAGACAGGGGGCCCTGCCCATGGCCACCTCTCCTCCCTGCCAGCCATGCCAGCTCCCCACACAGGGCCCTGCCCATGGCCACCTCTCCTCCCTGCCAGCCATGCCAGCTCCCCACACAGGGCCCTGCCCATGGCCACCTCTCCTCCCTGCCAGCCATGCCAGCTCCCCACACAGGGCCCTGCCCATGGCCACCTCTCCTCCCTGCCAGCCATGCCAGCTCCCCACACAGGGCCCTGCCCATGGCCACCTCTCCTCCCTGCCAGCCATGCCAGCTCCCCACACAGGGCCCTGCCCATGGCNGCCATGCCAGCTCCCCACACAGGGGTCCTGCCCTGCCCCCCTGCCAGGCCTGCAGGCTGCAGTGGAGCCAGGCCGAGCCGGTGTCACCCTCACTGCTGCTGGAAGAGAAAAAGAGCTCTTTTCCAGGTTACCTCCTTCAAAATGTGTGTTCACAGAGCAAACTAACTTTCTCCATTTGGTTTCTCAGGCTGTCAATAACCGAACCAGCCTTCAATTGGTCTCATCAACTTACAGAGGAAGTTCTCATAGAGAAAAACCTCTCGCACTCTGCCCTCCTCCAGGTGTAACCAGCACAGAGGGAGGCTCTACAACCTCCCAGGGCAATCTGAGACAATGGTCAGTCACTTTTATAGGGAAACAGTGTTCCTTTATGGTCAGACAGGCTCCTCTATGTTTCAGGTTGGGCCTGTTGCTTCTTGATGCGAGATGCTAAATATATTATTGCAGAAAATAAAAGCAGAAATGCAATCTATGTTACACTTATGACCTATAGATTAAAAAATGACAAAAAGGCCAACTACTTGCTGAAAACTTTGTAATCTAAGTAAATGCCTCTCTGTAGTTGTCAGTTGAAGGACTCCCTAAATGAATTTGTCCATGGGAAGTACTAGGGTTATGGTCTTTATTTGAAGAAACTTTTCCATCAAGCTTGTTTTTTGACTCCAGTGCAACAAGACAAA
>VXBI01007926.1:194876-209324 GCA_013397375.1 Toxostoma redivivum | reverse complement strand
AAAAAAAAAAAAAAAGGCTTATTTTCTTATATATGGGAGTATCCTAACTCTGTACATGCCACGGCCTCTGCCTCTTTACCTTCTAGGTGATATATCTTTGGTTTACGCAAAGTTTATTGCTACACGCACTTCTCTAGCACTGTACTGCTTCTCACCAGCCTGTCTTTAGCAGCTGCAGACTGATGTCAAATGCTTATCTGGTTTGTGTGCGCCCATGTCACACAGTAACAAGACACTATTTCGTGCTTTCTCTTTGTCTTTTGATTTCCAATAAAAACCCTGTTATATTCCAGCCTCTACCAGCAATCTCCAACATACAAAAGTGGGTTGTGGATTAGATGCAGCCTTAAGTAAAATTGGCTTAATGTCAATTCCAAATTTACTTCCTGTTGTGTTTGTCTCCAGGGATGGCATCTGCACAGGACTGGGAGGGGTTTAATGCTGTATTTCAGGGTCTTGGTTCTGCTTTGTTAGCTCCAAGAGGGTGTGATATATATAACAAAGACTGAAAGCCATTAGAGTCCCACATTCTGTTGTCAGTACCATTTTATGCAGTAGTTTATTGTCTGCACATTATCTTTCAGGAAACTAGGAAGCATCATTGATTTTAACTTGACTTTTATTCAGCTTAGAAAACAGACATTGTGAAAAAACCTCACAGCTTTACCTAAAATTCTTTTCTTTAAATGTCACAAATGACTGAGTCAGGCCCAAAATATAGCCCTCTGTGAAAAATGGATGCAGAACCATAGTATGAGTATGGCTGTGGAGGGAGTTTTCCTTAGACTTTACTGAAATATTTAATTTAAAAAATAAGATGAATTCTGACGCTATTGAAACCTCTGAGACAGCAGTATTTTACTGTTTCATAAAGACTAGTGAATGCAATTCACAAGTATCATTTTCATTTGTCCTAGATCTGCCAACCTCCCTTCTGCTAAGCCTTTATGTCATTAAACTCCTATTCCTATCACAGCTGCAATCAAAATAGCAGGGTAAAAAGTGCTCTCCTAATTTAAACTAGACTTGATATTTTTTAAGCTCTCTTTTTATTTTGGAATTGTGTATTAGCTGTGAGCAAGGAGATGATTAGTGACAGGGATCTTGCAAACAGCTCACAGCACTGAGAGGAGTGTGACCAGGGCTTAATTTCTGCAGGGTCCTGTACTGTGATGTGGCTCTGCCAAAATACAGACGGACCAAAAATTCTAGAGGGGTTGTCATTGTCTTTGATGTTTCTTTCCCTCTTGGCCTTAAATCTACATTAGAAACACTTTGAGAGGCTGTAAAGATATAAAGATCATGCTTGCCTGTCTCAAACACAGTTACCACCGAAGGACTTTGCAACAAGATGGGCATAAAATGGAGTGACAGGATAGTACTGACTCCAGGTCTGGTGAGATTCTGGCTATCACATAGTGGGTAACGCATCCAGAAAAAAATTCCCACTGTGGTAAACTTTGTAAAGAAGGAACAGCTCATCTAGGATCACCAAAACCATCCCCCTTCATTTGATTTAACTAACAGAGCAAGAGAAGAGTGCAGCCAATGATCATTAGTTCCTTTGTTTGCTAAAATGTATAAATGGTGAAACAAATCAGAAGAAACATGTATAATGAAGACTGGTTGATTAAAACAATTAAATGTGACCATTTTGTCCATTTGTTTGATGCCTTTAGGCTGCGATAATTCCACAGTGTATGTAGCTACTTTACTATTTAATTCTAGATCATTTTAAAGAATGGATTGATCTATTGATGTTTATAGCAAGGTAAGGATTAAAATATTCTGCTTGACTGATTAAGGATTTTCTGTCTCATTGGAGACCTCTGAATATATTAAGTAAAATGAAAAACTGATGTAAATTCCCCTCTTATATCTTCTCTAACCACTGGCTTTATCCTCTACTTTTCTCTTGTTTTGTCTAGTCCTTCTCCCATTTGCTTTTCTTCCCAGTGTGAAACTACAATGTTCCAGAAAATCCTCTAGCTTTGAAAGTACTGAACATTGGCTTAATGCAGCAGCCAGATAAGACATTGTCCAGGTTTAGTGCAGGTTTGGTTTTTGGTTGGGGAGGGAGTCCTCTACCTGTGGAAGTGGTTCCCTGTGGGGACAGGGCAGAACCAATCCGCTGCCTAGTTTGGAAAATTGACACCTGGCTGGAGCACTCAAAAGAGCTCCTTACAGCTCTGTGGGAAAGCACATTTAAAGGTGAGCAAAGTCCGCGAAAGTTTCTTGGCTTCTGGCCTCTGAGGAGATGGCTGGACAGGCCTGGGCCGGCGCCACACCGCCGGGTCGGCTTGGCTCGCGGTTCGGCCGGGACTTCTGCCTCCGCCGGGCCCTGCCGCCGGGACTGTCCCTGCACTGCCGAGACTGCTCAGCCAAGGTCCGTGCGGCCGCGGCTATGTTGGCATAGCTCGTAGATGATCTTTTTTTACTCCGGGACCAGCATCAGGAGTGGCCCCACGGCAGGTGCTGGGGAAGGCCCCGAGGAGTGGCTGGGGCCAGGAGTGGCCGCCGCCATCCTGGACCAGGAGCGGCCACATGGGTGGTCCGGTGCGGCCGGCACCGGCACCGGCACAACTGGGACAGCGCTGCAAGGCTGCGCCTATCTCAGTATGACCTTAGCCATCCACGCTGCAGACAGAAAGATAAAAACAGCGGCAGCAGTTTTGTTTCTTTTCCCGGCACCCCACATGAAGGAAAGGCGCGGGCAGCAAGCACAACTCACACAGTGCTGGTGAGGACCTCATGGTCAGCAGCGAGAGACACAGCAATTCCTCAACTGCAGAGCCTGGACGAGATCAACCTTTCAACGCTGCAGAACTCTATAAAAACTGTTTCAACTGATAAAGCCTGAGAACAAATGAACCTATGGACCAATTCTCTTCCAAATCAGGCAAAGGAAGGGGTGAAGACATGTAGAGGAAACAACTTGGGACTCTGAGGTCAGTGAAGAAGGAGTCAAATTCTAGATGGGGGGGATTTGAGGAGATACCTTAGTCTTGGGCTGAAATCTTCTGGTAAGACTATAGAGAAGATATAACTGATACATCAGACTCTTTTTGCCTGTAACTCATAGTAATACATTGGAGGGATATAGTGTTCTAACACTAGCATTGAAATAAGCAGATGTTGCAGTAGCTGTAATCCAATGACAAGCTAGAACAGAGAGAGATGAGAAACTTTGCCCCCAGGGATGGAAGCAGAAAAAAAAACTGTTCCCAGAGATAAAAGAAGAGAACCTTTGTTTCTATACTAGAACAGCTCATCTTTAAAATTGCACCCCAATAAGTTGATATGGCCCATGAAAGCAGCTGTGGGAAAACATCAAGGCATGGGAGGGACTTTTCACACTGTGAGCAGATTTTCCTTTCCTGGGCCGCTGGTTTGTTATGACATTGAAGCCACGACAGAACTGTTACTTGTGGAGAAGTCTCCCTAGCATGGCAAGAGAGACTCCTCTCCCTAAAAGAACTGAAGAAAGACTATTCTAGAGGTGGTAAACTAATTGCAAGTCCCAGGTTTTTTCTCTTTACATTATCAGTGGGAAAGAAAAGAGGGTGGGGGGAGGATAAGAAGTGTTCTGAAGGTTTATTCTGATTTTCTTACAATTTTTCTTTTAATTAGTAAAGTTTTTTCTTTATACCCTTTAAAGTTTTGAGCCTGTTTTGCCCTCCACCTCCTAATACATATCTCACAGCAGGAAATGAGTAAATAATTTCTAGTGGGTGTAATGGCATTTGGCCAGCACTAAACTCACTACAGCCATCAATTATGCTGGTGATATTAACCCCATTTTCTTTAACAAAGAGAAATGGGAAGTAATAATCTATGGAATGAGGCTGTCTTGTCACCTTCTTGTAGCATGCCACAGATTTTCAGCCCATATTTACATCATTGTCTGTTTATGTGATGTCCTGTCCTCAGACAAAATACCTTGTCCCTATTAAAAGAGTTCAGAGATGTTACTTTCTGGCACTTTTGGACTGACCTCTTCAGTGGTTTTTCTGGGAATAGTTATTCAGGGGATTTGTCTGACCTTTGAATGTTGGCATAAATTAGTCTTGTTTTGCTCTTTATATTTTATATGAAAACACCTGGACAGCCATAATGATTCAGGAAGTTTTAAATTATTATAGAATCATAGAATGGGCTGAGTTGGAAGGGGCCTATCAGGATCATCAAATCCAGCTCCTGGCCTTGCACAGAACACCCCAAGAATCACAGCATGTGCCTGAGATTGTTGTCCAAATGCTTCTTGAACTCTGTCAGGCTTGGTGCTGTGACCACTGCCCTGGGGAGCCTGTGCCCAGCCACTCTCTGGATGAAAAACTTTCTTCTGATATTCAGCCAAAACCTCCCCTGACTCAGCTTTGTGTCATTTCCTCGAGTTCTGTCACTGTTCATGAGATTGAGAAATTTACAAAGTAAATTTACATACTGCTGTTATAAAGTTTAGCGCTAGGGGAACGTGTCAGAACACCTGGGAAGCTCTTCCATGTGCTGTCATTGCACTGGCACCACTGTGCAGAGTTTTGTCTCAATACCAATTTTTTATGGGTGAAGAACACCATTCCTCCCCAGTCAGTGTTTTGTCAATTTCTATTCTGTTTGAGACCCAGAAATTTAGATTCAGAGTATGCACTTTTCATGACATTGTTGTATTTTTTTCCATCCATTTCATTGCTAAACTTCTTAGTGCTCAAACTTGCTTATTGTTCAAAAAATTGGCCATTTTCAAACTGTTTTGTAAGCTTCAGTACTACTGGATGGACTGCTGTAGATAAGAAATTCTTAGAGTTATCTTACTGGGATGTTGATACCATGGGATCATTTTGCTCTCCCTATCAGAACAGCATGGATTTTTTTCTCACACTCTTCCTGCTTTTTTTCCTTGTAAGTTCTTTAATTCACTGACAGTTTAACTGATCAGTGTGACAAAAATTTGGTTTAACCACTGACTCTTATAAATGCTATAGGCTGAAGCAAAGCATCTTTTTAACAGCTCTTGGAGAACTGAGATTAAAAGCAATCAAAGAGTACAGATATTTCTTGACTTGGGGGTATGTTTGAACACATGGAGCAGAAAAGGCTCATACAAATCTAGTTAGGCAAAGAGATTAGTTTCCACAAACCCACGAAAAGCACTATAAATGAAACTGATATGTCTGAATTTGGAAGTTTCTTTGAAGTTTGTTTCATAAAATTGGTTTTCCACCCTACAGGGTATTTTCAACTGTCAACATTCCTGCACATTTTTTTTATTTTCTGTCAGCACCATGATATCGCTGCCATGAATCAAGGGCATGCAGTGGTGATGATCAGAAAGAGCTCAGCCAGAAAAGTCCCTGTGATACAGGGCCTGGGCAGCTATCACCTGAGAACACGTGGATTAATGGTGGAAGCTTCATTGCTTCAGTGGCTGACAGAGAAAAAATGATTTGGTGACTAAAAATGCCAGGAAAGAATCTTGTCCTTTCTTGAATGTATTTTCTTCTTTTTGAGCTGTAGAATGTCAGAAGAGCTAAAAGCAGACAGAAAGATCAAAAATAGATATGTGGGTGACTGTATATACTCTCTTTTCAAGTTCTGTTAAATGATAGCAGTAGCAAGCTGGTGTAGGCTTATTAGCACTAATATACATAACTACCTACATGTGCATTCTTTCTTCTCAAGAAATAAGAGTTTTTTAGATCCCTCCTACCAAAATAATTACATATATTTGTATATATATGTAATAAAAAATATTTTTCATTGCCTTGAACTCTGAGAACTTGGCTGCAAATTAGCTCTAATGAATCTATTACATCATCTTTCTGCTTCTGCCTACCTCTTCTTTTAGGTAGTATCCTAGGCTGGTCTCTGCATCTTGTGCTGGAAGTATATTCCCCAACAGGTGAGGAAGGTAATTTGAACTGTTACCCATCAAGGACAGTGTGTGGAAGTTGCTCAAATTCCTGAGACCTCCTGGGCACAGCATTGAGCTGCCTCAAATCCCAATCTCTTGATGCAGAAGTATGACATCAACTTAATTTGAGGGTTCCTATATGAAATTGGGTAATATTTCCTTATTTACTCTCCTATTGAAGCTGTCAGTTCTTCAAGTTGATATTTGACCTTGTCTTTGTTCCTTTTTAAGGGAAAATGCCCAGAAGTTCATCTCCTTTACACTTTCTGCATTCTTCCCTCCTGCATACACAGGTAAGGCTGAATCTGTCCCCACCAGAAAAATCTGCTTTTTATGAAATCTTTCTTGCCACAGACCAGACACTGTTGCAGTACAGAACCAATTTCACCCTTGTCAGGTAAAAGAATGTACTGCTTAATTAAAAAGTATCCCAATGTAGAACTTCCAAGTAAAACATGCAAATTACAATGCCATCCTTACCTTTTAGGCTTTAGGCCAAGGCCACTGCCCACCTTGAAAAATAATCTTCCTTCCTCATAACTGTCCTGATTTTTCAGTGTCCTAAAATGAACACAGGATGCTACTGCTCTCAGCAAAGCTGTTTTTTCTTTAATGTCAATGCTAGCCAGTTCAAATCTGGGAGCCTAAAAAGAGCTTTTTAGTATCAACTCCCTGTTTAGAAGGGCTGAGATTGTAGACAATAACAACTAAAGCATTTTACCTCTCATTACTGGACATATATTTTTCCATATAATTCTAGAAAAAGGCTGAATGACAGAGATCAGCATTTTTGCAGTATATATTGTCCAAAAAGAAGCAGAATTCTTTGAAGAGGTTTTTTGAGGTCCCAAGTGGCTGAGAAACCATATGGAAATGAATATAATGGAAATTTAGCTTTTTAAAAAACAGAAAAGAAACACACAGAAAAGCTGTTAAAAGAAAATTATAAAAATTTACAATAGTCTTAATAGAATTTATGTTACTCTATTTTCCTCTACACTTTATCTATATTATGGGACACAATGGTTTTTATCTGGGACTGAATATAAGCTCATTTAGAAAGTGTTGTTTCCAAGAATTTTTTACAATGTTGTCGGTCCCATTTAGTAAATACACAAGATTTTCATATAGGGATATTAACATAAGATGATATTGCCCAAGATCACTTCTTATACCCATTGTACAATGTTTCTATACGATCCTGAGCAAGTCACAACATTTTTTGTTGTGCTCTGAATCAAAGGATTATCAGACCTGAATTATCACTTTATTATATGGTCATATCTTGAGACAAGTTGATTTTGCCAAAGCAGTCTAGTTCATTTTATGTGAGGTTAGATGGACACATGGTCCTGAATTGCAGATGAGATTAAGACTTTGTGATGGAAAATAAACTCCTTTTTATCCAAGCCAATAAAATATAAAAGCTGCATTTTACACTTTAACATTAAATTTTAATTTTTTCCCAAACCCGGGCCTTATGAATTTTGGATTAGTTCCATTTTTGAAAGTAATGTGGTATTTTTGTGCTTCAATGTTACTATAAAAGAGTGCAATGGTCTGGTGTTGCAAAGTAAATGTGTATTTATGAACTAGTAATAGCAACTAATATAGTGGAAAGTCCTTGAGGAAATTAATAATTCTGTAACAGGATTTTAATCCTGGAAAGAGAAGAAGGCATAGAATTACATATTTAATAAGGGAGATAAAACCCAGAGGAGGGTGTCTTCTCATTGGGTGAAAAAACTCTTCCCCCCGAGTTTATTTGAATCACAGAATCAGAGGATGGTTTAGGTAGGAGGGGACCTCAGTGTGTCATCTGCTCCAACCTCCCTACCCGAGCAGGGTCATGCCCGAGCACATGGCACAGGAGAGTGTCCAAACAATTCTTGGATATCTCCAGTGAGGGAGACTCCACATCTTCTCTGGGCACTCTTTTGAATTCACTATCCCAGTGCTCAGGCATTGCCACAGTAAGGAACCTCTTCTTTATGTTCAGGTGGAACTTCCCGTGCATCAGTTCCTGCCCATTGCCTCTTACACCATTTAGAGTTCTTGGAAAGAAATAGGAGGTGACAATGTAATCCAAGCAATGTCCATGTGTCCAGTGTTCATGGACCTATGTAGTGGATGCACACAGACCAGAGGGGATTGGACAAGCTGAGTTGACAAGCTCTTACCTTTTTTATGCATCACTACCAAGCTTAATGTTTCCTGGTGGAAAAGCATTCCTTTTTTCTGAATTTAATAACTTTTAATGAAGTCTTCTCTCAACAAGAGTATCATGCCAACTGCTCAGAAGAGAAGCAAAGTAAAACTTTGAGATAAACACCATGTATTAGTTAAAACTATTTGGATGGAATTAAAGCTCATGCGAAGTTTCCATCTCCCTAAGATCTGATCCAATGTCTTCATTCTGGGTGAAATTAGGACTTCATTTACTCCCATTCCATACTAGTTCTCTGAAGTTAGTTTGCACTGATGTGAGAACAGATTTTGGCCCACTTTAGAAAAAACAAACAAACAAAAAACCCCAAACCAATTATATATATGCATATATGTTTAAAAAATAGATTTTATTTATACATGCAATCCATTAAAGGAGATTAAATAGAGTAGGATGATCATTAATTTTTTTTTTTTTTTGGTTATTCAGTCTCTTCCTTCTCCGTTGACTGTTCTTGTGTATGTATACCATACATTCCCAGGTTCTGGTTTATGCAGGTTGTGTGTGATATAAAATGTCATTAAAGGTGGTAGGTCTACATATTAATCTAATAAATAATAACTTACATTATACTATATATATGTAATATCAATATAGAAATAACTAATTTTAATAGAATAACTCTTTGGTTTATGTTCTGTTAGTGTTATTTAAACAAGTCAACAAAGTTTGTGATAGGTTGTTCTCCTTAACAGGCATGAAAAGCAATTATTATTGTGTTATATAACATGTAAAATATTCAGTCTTCTTCGACAGAAAAATTTGCACTATGTAGGCATGGCAAAAAAAAAAAAATATAAGACCCCACGTGAAGTGCTCCAGCTCTGGGATCCTCAGCACAGGAAGGATGTGGAGGTGCTGGAGTGAGTCCAGAGGAGGGACACCAAGATGATCCGAGGGCTGGAGGTCCTTCTCCTGCAAGGAAAGGGTGAGAGAACTGGGACTGTTCAGTCTGGAAAGGAGAAGGCTTTGTTTTTTTACTGGAAGACTAATTGTAGCCTTCCAGTACCTGAAGGGAACTTACAGCAAGATAAAGAATGACTTTTAACAAGAGCATGTAGTGACGGGAAAAGGGGAATGAGTTCAAATTGAAAGAGAGTAGGTTTGGATTGGATATTAGGGAAAAATTCTTTACTGCAAAGATTTTTAGGCACTAGAACAGGTTGCCCAGAGAAGTTGTGGATGTCCCATCCCTGGGGCTCTGAGCGGTCTGATCTAGTGGAAGGTGTCCTTGCCTGTGGCAGTGGGGACTGGAACAAGATAATCTTCTAGATCCCCTTCCAACCCAAACCAATCTATGATTCTAGAAAAAGTATTGATCTGGCATATACTTTTTTTTTTTGTCTATGCTCCTGTAACTTTATGAGAATAACCAGGTTGCAAAATGCTGTCAGAGATACCATCTTTTCTTGAACTGAAACCTCTGTGCTTGGTGGCCCTGTTCAAGTTGCTGTGCAGTACAATGCAGTGTAACTATGGTGCAGCTACAGCTGCTGTCACTGTGAGCTTACAATGTGCTAAAAGATTTTATTTTTCATGTAGTGTGAAATCTGATAAAGGAGTATATACATTTCTCTCAGAGAGAAAAAAAAAAGGGTTTTATATATGAAATTGTAAATCACCAGCATTTACTTTAAATTTTAATGAAATCCAATAGGGTACAGACTGCATAAAGCTCTTTAAACCATTTCTCTGTACATTTGGAAAAATATAAATACATAGGTCTTTACTCTCTCTCTCTCTCTCTCTCTCTGTATTTTAGTTATTGAATAAAGTTTTCATAGGTAAAAATTTATGCAGGAAAATAAACTTATTTTGGAATAAGATGGCAAAGCCTCAAAACACATCTTTACAAGTCAGACCAGAGGTGGATTGTTTATGTACATGCTGAGTGGAAAGAACATACAAATGAGTTATTGCTGATAGGCAAATGGCTCAGCTTGTAAAAAGGTAAAAGCAGAATTGTTCTCAATGCAAAGTGCTGTAGGAACACTTGCAGGCAAACAACATGTGCTTGATGCCATTCCAGAGGTAGATAATGACCCTGTAGTGGCCATGAATCTCCTGATAAGACAGGCCCCAACAATTGAGCATGGCCTAGTTTATATTTGAAATGGGTTCAGGGCACTATTGCTTTGAACCTTTGACTCATTTCCAATGAAACTGTTTCCAACATTTGCACACAGTCCTCTCCACATTGTTCACCTGTGCTTTCACTGGTGGTCAAAATTTCATTGGCCTTTAGACATTGTCCAGGTTGAGCTGCTCAGAACAGAAAAGGATTCAATGGGAAATTATGTATATCAAGGAGTTTGAATTTCACAGATTTTTAAATTGAGCTGTCTTTTTTCCAGCCTTCATATTTGCATAATTTAAAATAAATTAGGAATATTTTTTAAGCAAAGGAGATATGTTGTACAGGTTAACATCTAGTAAGTGAATTTTTTAACATTTTTATTTGAATATAGGCAAAAAGCAGTTGCAAAATGCTGCAAAAACTGGCTTTTCCAAGTTTCTATCTAGCACTTACATGCAGAGGATTTATTCCTATGTAACCAGCAATAATATAATGTTTGGCCTACTAGAGGAAGGAGGGAGCAACAGATATTGGCTACCTGGAATTTAGAAAAGTTTTCAATGCTGTTTGCCATAAGATCCTCACAGAGAAGCTAAAATAGTATCTGAGTGGGAATCTTATTAACATATATAAATACTACAACAGGGTATGCAGAGACTATGAACCCAGGCTTGCTTGTGGTGCCTAGGGAAAGGACCAGAGGCAATGGACTAAAACAGAAACACAGAAAGCTTCATCTGAATATCAGGAAGTAATCTTTTACTGTTAGGGCTGCTGAACACATGCACAGGTTAATCCAGAGAGGGTGTGGAGCCTCCATCTGTGGATATACTCAAAATCTGTCTTGACATGGTGTCTAGGTTTAAGAGACAGGTATTTGCCAAGGAGAGGGATGAGCCCCTTTCCCTGTAATCCGCTCCCTTTTAATCACTATAATTTGAAATCAGACGCTTTCAGGCATGAAATATGGGGGTAGGAATAACAATTCTTTACTAATATATCTAACAAGGTAAACAGCAACAACAACAACAGCTATAAAAACTGACAACAAAACAGAACAGTATCGCTCAGTCCCAGTCTTTGGATGCAAACTCTNACAGAAAATAAAAGAAATTATTCAACCCCCAACACATGGTCCTGGACAACTGCTTTTGTAGGGGGTTGGACCACAGGTTCCTGCCACCCTCAACCATTCAAAGTTTTTCTGTGATGCAGGAGTGAAAAAAATCCACCAGAACCTGAGTACAGCCACATACAAAAGTGTTTTCCATTTCACATAACAGGAAAAGCATAGAAAGAACTCTCCTTAGAAGCTGTCTACATCTCAAATCTTTCAAAAGTAGAAATAGTTGGTTGTTTTTGTGGTTTTTTTTTTTGTTTGTTTGTTCATTTGGGTTTGTTTGGTTTTTTTGTTTGGTTTTTTTGTTTTTTAATGCAAGACCGATCTCCACAGAGTTACGGTGCCTATTAAAGCATGTGAACTGATAAACACAGCAGAGGAGGAATAGGGCCTTTGTGTGTCTGAGATTTCCCCTAAATGAAGAGTTGTTCATTCTACCTTTGAAAGCATTCATAAAAATTTTCCTTTGGATATCATGAAAGGTTTTGCTCATTCTTTGGGGGAGTCTATGCTTTTCATGATCATGCTGATAATTTCCATCATACCTCCCATGGTTCCTTAGCAGAATACTGCACCCTTTATGACAATCCAGTCTTTCCCATATGGCAGACAGCCCCAGAAGTGTGATATACAAGAACAGCCAAGAGACCCTTCACTATGAATAATAGTTCCCAGATACATTGCCAGACTCAAAAATGAAAAATAATAGATTTGTTCCTCTGTTTCTTTAGGAAGCAATAATAAAAGGGTGATGTATCTATATCCCAAAAAAGATAAGGTTCTTGAATTTGAAATGTCAAGTGAAATATTACGAATATTCAGCCATGTCTGTAATAAAAAGGAATTAAAAAGTCTAGCTTTGTTTGTTTTTAAGTGTGGTATGAAGAAACATATTTAGCAACCAGCCACAGGGCAGTAAAATTGATTTCTGGTTTATCTGGTGTAGCTCTGAGTCTCTCACTGAGCTGGGAAATAATTGATTGCTTGAAGCCTTGTAGCAGTAGTTAAAAATTGATAAATGCTAAAGCCAGCACAGTGTTTTATAGATTCTTAAGAATTGTGGAGCTTCCATATTTCTTTCTCATCACCAGCTCTAGATCATGTGGTGAAATTTAAAAGACGCTTCATCTTACCCTTAGTAAATTACATTCAGCAAATCTAAGATCTTTTACTGTGGGATAGAAAGCAAAATCTTCAGTCACATAACACTGATGAGTAACATATGAAACTAAGCATGTTTTTGCAGGTTAGCCTACTGGTTTAGATCAGCTGCTCAGATTGCAGTAAACACCTACAAAATGTCTATGTCTGTAATCAGTTCTTTAATGTTTAGAAAAATTATTGGTATTGATAGCTATGATGTTTCTAAATAAATAAAACTGCTGTACTAAATAAAGAAATAAATTACTGTAAAAAAATCAGTATCAGGTCCCATTTGGCAAAGAAGTGCCTAAATATAATACAAGTTTCTTTTATTAATGCAGGAAGTTGGCTGCACTAATATATCAGCTCACTTTTATACAGGGGCATATGTTCTGGTGCTATATGCACCTTAGTTCAAATTATCACAGCATAATGATGTTGCTTCCACATCAAATTGTTCAATAAATGTCTTAGTTTCAGAGTTATTTGCTAAAATAGGAAAAAAGTAAGCGAAATAATTGATTATTGAGGCAAATTTCACTACTGTTTTCTTAACTGAATAGAAAATACAGCAGGCAACAGAACTCACTCTAACACTTCTATTTAGAGCTAGAGCTCAAATTATTTATTTGCTGACTATTTTGCTAAGCAAACAAAAATATTTTAAATTGTTTTTGTAAACTCAGCAACTCAGCACTTAGCTTCAACATAGCTGGTTACCTCTGGGATCAAACTGCAGTTTTCCTTTGCAGATGAATGAGACAGGTGATTAGCATCAAAATAGTCTGTTTATTCATGAAAATCCTGATTTCTAAGGCTGTGGGATGAAGTTGATCTTCAAATCAGACCACCTCTTGCATGACACAGCCCATAACATTTCATATGCAATGCTCATAGCAAACTCAGTGGCCTTAGGTCAACACTGCAGTGTATTGCTATTTTTCTTGTCAGCATTATTAATATTTTTGAACAGCTAATGGATGAAGACTTGAAACATAATTACAATAATGATGGGAACTAAATCCTTGTCCTCCACTTGCTCCTTCATTTCCTACTTTAGGAGTGTTTTATCTACTGCCTTGAAAAAAACGACAGAGAGGGAAAGAAATGCAAGCAAACACAATCATATTCTGAAGGAGCTGCTTTCTCTCCAAATCACATGACACTGAATAAACCCTAATTGAAATGTCACTGAGGGGTCTGATTTTATATTTTTTATCAGGTTATTCTTCCCCTATTTCACCTCCAAATCATACTGGGGCATCATTTGGAGCTCCATGAGGATTGTGGAGTATGTGAGGTCTCAGCTTCCTCCTTTTCCTTAACTGTTTTCAACTCAATTAGCTTCAGTACTCCAGTTTCAGTAGTGCTGGGAAAGCACGTATTGAACACGAAGCTTTGCAGTTAAAAGTGCTACATTCTCCTCATGCAAATAAGTGCATGTGTGTGGGTTTCATCAGGTTGTGATAAGTTAGGTATTTTAATATAATCAGCATTACCTAGACTCGAAGGCATGGTGATGGCTTGTCACCCATGAGTTTCTTGCTGAAGAATGTTAATGTTGCTTTTAAAAATGCATAATTCTACATGTATGAAATTAAGTTATATACATGAATGGGAATTTTGATTGGCCTAAACAGGTAGAATTTAGATGCTGAGAGATAAGATACACTCAACCTCTTTGGTTCTTTGCATGCCCTAATAAAATGCTTCTTTGAACAGTTTTTAAACAAAACCTCTTTAAACATGAGAATTTTGAATTATCAGAAATCCAATGTCTTTTACCCAAACCACTGACTTTTTATCAGCAGTGAATTTTCCCTGGGAAAGAGTGGCCCAAATTGAACAGTAAGGTTCTGACTTCCTGTTTTCATCTTTCTTCAGCTTTCAGTGGATGCACAGTTTCATAGGTGGGACATATTTAGATGCAATGTTGTGCTAAAATATACATTATCACCCCCCCCCCCCCC
>VXBI01007926.1:123032-185403 GCA_013397375.1 Toxostoma redivivum | reverse complement strand
TTTTTTTTTTTTTTTTAAATTCGGTAAAATAGAATACTGGAACTAAACAGTACTCCGCTAGAACTAAACATTATTCCAACTTCCCTTCATTAAGCAAAGGAAGAATCTCTTTACTTGGAACTCTTTATTTCCTGATGTGTCTGAGGGATCTTTCTCAGCTTTCACTGCACACCCAGTTGGCTCCTTCTCCATTTTTTAATGCCTGTTCTGGGTGTCATTACTCTCTGGAAGTTAGCATTTGGTTCCAGAGATGTACAAGTAGACATTTTGCTTTGGTAGTTACTAATGTTAAAAGTGCATTAATTTCACTTCCCTTTGTGATTTAGACCCTTTGATGTTTCTCATGTGTTTATCCCAAATTCAAAAATATTTACAAATATCATATTCCAGTGGAGAATTGTCATGGTGCACTAATTTATTTCTAAATGTAAAGCATTGGGTACATCATCAACAGTTCCCTTCGACTGTGTGCTTTAGGTGGTTTAAATTTCCCAGGTAAGATAATGGCATGATTTTCAGGGTCACTGTTACTGTGAGCCTGTGTGAGAATGCATGTAACTCTAGAAGCTTCTGGAATGAAGCTTGGGAAGGATACATGCGTGTTTGAAATTATGGGGCTCAGCTGTTTTGTTTTTTTATCTCTCTCCTTGGCTTTTTGCAAAACTCTGCAGCATCAGCTGCCATTGCAATCAATGCAGGTTTAACACATTTCAGTCAAAGCTGAATGAAAAACAAATAGGTAGACAGATCAATGAAGTGATCATGCAGATCTTTGCATATGTGAGTAGGTCATACTACAGGAGCCTAAATGAAATAATGGATTTAATGCCAATCCAGCTGTTAATGAGAATTGTGCTGATAATGCCCTAGTAGTGACAGGGGCGATAGCTTTTACAAAACAAGGAAAAGTCCTGTAATGTAGTAGTCTAACTCACTACTCTGAGTCCAGCCTTCCCATACAGGGCATCTTTTTAGCTCTTGCATTTGAGATAGCAAAATATGGTCCTGCTTATTTTGTTCAGCGACTCTGATGTGTAAGTTTTAAACATACCAACCTGGGATCTCTCATTAAAACTACCAGACCATTTTCTACAGTTCCAAGTAGCATCATCCTGAGACAAAACTTCTTTTCACACCATTGATTTGACAGCAATATGTATTCACAAAACTCATGACAACAATATACAACATTCAGTGGAAAATCCTTTGCAGCATGTGTGATCCCTTTTAGTTCTTATCCCACAAAGAGGAAGATGCAAGATGAGGATCTTCGCCACAATAGAAATACATTTTTGAAGGACAATAGTTTTTATACACATGTAGTGTAAAATGGAATATATATGGTTATATCCTAAAAGCTCATTGAGAAGGCTCTAATTCCCATCAGGTGTCTTGTGTGGTTAAGGTTTTCTTACGCTGAGTTTACATTTAACTTGAGAGCCCAGAATGTCTGAAGGATCATCCTGAAATCTGTTCAGTAGCTGATGAAATTATACCCTGCTGTCCTTCTGTTATTGCTTGGAAGTGTAGTAGATTCCAGCAGGGAAATCCTGTGGCTGATGGAAGCAGAGCTGAGGAAATCTGGTTGCTGGCAAGGCCTCCAAGCCTCTAACAAAAGCAGGATGCTGCAGGGGATTTTGACTAGTGTGCAGGAGCCCACCAGGTCTTCAAATCTCTTTGTGCTCAGAAGGCAAAGTACCTACATCAAGTCCTAAAGCTCTATCAGCAGAAAGTTCGCACTCTGGGAACACAGAGACCTCTGAATTCCTATGCAACCAGCACAGGTCTTTAAACATGGGTTTTAGCTTGTTATGACTGAGTTAACTCCATCTTCTGCAGTGTTATCATCAAATATTTTTTTGAGAAGAACCAGGGATGTGGAACATTGCAGTGGTTAAACTGATCCAGATTAGAAGTGCTGAGATCAAGAAAAAGGAGTCTGATGTCAACAGAAACAGCCACATGATGAACACTAAACAGCTACATGATTTCTTGGCCTTATAAGATTTTAATTTGAATTTGAATTGATTTTGGCCTGGGTAATCTGCCTCAGTGTGTTTTGGATTGTCATTCTATGTGATGCTTCTCTTGCTTATAGCACCTTGCATTCAAAAGCCATTATTTGAAGCCACTAAAAGAAACAGCTAAAAAGAAAAAAGAAAGAAAAATTACCCTGCATTACACTCCTTGGACAAATTTTCAATTCTTTCCAGCAAAGCCACAAAGCACAAAACTTACTGCTTTATGAAAGTCATATTTTCTTATAATGGCTTCAGCAGCTGGAGCATAAAGAAAACTTGTAATTGCCAGAGATGAATAACAAAATTATGAAAACTTCACACAATTTTTTAAGGGATAAGAATATGAACAGGGCAACTCCTTCTTAAAAAAAATTCTCTGAATTTGCCTAGAAAGGAGTATCTAGCTAATTCAGCACCTTAACATTCTCCCCTCCTTCCCCCAAAATTATTGCAGCTTTTTTTCTCCTTTATGTGATTTTAAAGTTACATCTGTGGCCTTAATTTTGTGAATAAGTGTGTGCTTAAGTAGTATAGCTATGGAAAAGCTCTCTACTACTACATTCTACTAGCTTCAAAAGGACATGTTTTCACATTACATGTATGTATGTGTGAGAGAGAACATATGGACCATAGGTTAAATAACAGCTGCCACAGATGATTTTTTAAAAAAATTTTGACCAGAGTATTCTGTCATGCAGTCTGGATATTCCTAAACACCTTGTTGGGTTAAATTCACTAATTTCAATACTTAGGTACTACTCAGAGTCTTCAGAATGTCATGAACTTGAAGGCAGGTAAAGTTCACTGATGTGGAGGCAGCTTTGTTTATCACCTTGCCTCATGACTGATAACATAAATATCTGGGTCTTCTACATCCTAAACAAATGCCCAAAGAACTGCCCAACTACAATGACTACTCAAAGACAATTACTATTCTGGGGTTCACCCTTCTGTTATTCTTGCTCAAGCTGTTCAAATATTTACAGAGTTAAACAGAAATGAGAACTATTCTCTAGTCTGAGCATCCACCAGGGACACTCAGGCCTCTCCTCAGCTCTCATGCAAAGCAGAACAGATTCATCTAATTAAGATGTATTCCAAAATAAAAATTAGGTAAAAAGTGAATTAAATTTTAGGAGTTCCACATCCTTAATGGCAAAAGGGATAGGGAGTTTTATGTGTGTCTTCCTGGGATTCTTTGAAAGGCCACCTTCACATTTTTCATCTTCAGATTTTCTTTCTCTTTACTACAGTAGTTAACATAAACAAACCTATTTTCATTTCATAATGTTATATGACAATGCTTTATTAGCAGATTTTCATATTGCCTTGATTTTTTGTATTTTCTGTTCCTTATTTTTAGCCACGCTGGCCTGTACAAGTCAGTATTGTTATATTTTCTTGATTTTTGCTGTTCTTCCAATTGCTGTAGGTTCTTTATCTCTGTCTAGAATAATATCTGCTTTTTTTTTTTAACCAATAAAATTTCCTTTCATAGGAAAAAATCAAAGTATTTGAAGCTATTTTAAGAAAAGGGTACATTTTGAAGAAGCTTTTAGTATCAAAACCAAAACAAAATCAAATAAAATATGTTACATAACTTAAAATTAAGATGTTGGGGTTTTTTGTTTTAATTAAAGTTATGAGTTTTTAAATTCCATTTTTTATTCTGCTACTACATTACAGAATAATGCTTTCCTCTGCTCTTTCTGATGAGGTTGAAATTGTACATAAGTTAGAAGAGATTTTTGTTGGATTTGTTGGTGTCTCTTCCAAACATTTGACAAACTTGAAAGAATTCAAGTCTTTCCTCAGTTTTCTCCAGCCCATGACTCCATAACCTCCTCAAGAGTGAATGTTTGGTGTCAATTATTTTGCCACAGTTTCTGCTGAATACAGGACATGAGTTCTGCTGAGCTCTGCAGTCATTTCACTCATCCATGTAGCATCTTTTGTTATCTGGCTTTAGCTTTTGGAGTCTGTATTATGCAATCTCCTTTATTAATCGAGTGAATGGATGCTCTCCCACATCATTCACTTCCATGCAAAGGGAGTGGAGGACATAAGGAGATATTTTCCATGGTGCAGGCAGTTCAGCATGATCCCAGTGCAGCACAGAGATGCCTGCTGGGATAAACACCTGTCACCATTGAAATCAATGGCAGTTTTGGCTTTTACTTCAGTGGATGTGGTGTTGACTTTATTGATGTTTGATCCAAAAGTTAATTGGCATCCCTAGCCATTAAGCTGATTAATTTGTGTGGCTCACATGAATGCCAATGCCAGTAAGAGACAGAATCCTGTTTGTAAGCAATACAATGAATAAACTCTAAATGTTACTCATAAATGCATTTATTGGTCCTCACAGAGACACCATCCTTGTACTGGAGAGGAAGCCATCATCCATTTACTATGTGGAACTAGAGACAAAGCCAGAGTTTATCAGTGAGGCCTTTCCTGGCCTTATTGATGCCTCCCTTATGCCACTTCACTATGTGGTCCTAATCTCTGTGCAGTCTTTCAGATATTCAGTGCTCACTGATACACAAACTGCTTAATCTCCCTGCAATTTAGTTGTTTGTATCATCAGCCTCTCACCTCTGTGCAGATCACTTGTTTCAATTTCCCGGTGTTTTTTAGCAATCAAGTATACATTAGTTTCATCTACTTCTTACCAAAACATTAATGCACTGAAAATGGGAGAACCAGGAACAAGACTTCCAGCATTACACTTGGCAAGTGACAGACATTTCCCATTCTGTAATGAAAATATATTTTTGTTTTAAACTGAGTGTATTAGAGCTGGGTGAGCTCTTCTGCTAAGAACTGTTGGAAAGAGTCCTCCAATTCCTTCTCTCTGAGTGTTCATTGTGATTCACTGCAAGGCCATCAATTGCTTGTACTAGCATGAAATTTATATTGTCTGTTACCCACATCAGAACCACAGCAGGCACAATCATAATGCCAAAGCATCTCATTTGCTTCTCTTTTAAAGGTCTTGCATTGAATTTTCAGGTTAGCCCACAGATGGGAGCAAAGGGGAATTCCTTGTGAGGAGAAGTGTGAAAAAGATGGTGCTAACCAGTAAAACACACCATGCTTCTACTACACCTCTTTACAACTAAAGTGTAGCAGAGCTTGTGCTGGCTTAACTGACCCCTGGGAACTGGCACAGAAGCCGCAGATAACACAGAATTTGTTAACTTTTATATGAGAAATAATGCAATAGAGAATAGTTTTAAGCATATATAATTCAGAGAGATAAATGGGTAATTTACTATTTAGCAAGAAATATTAGAAAACAACAACAACAAAAAAACACCCCGGCTTGCAAATGGAAGCTATTTGAGACAGACTTTGGTATTAATTTTGTTGTTTTTAACATAATTTCTCTAATATACACTTACTCTTGCCCAACTAAAAATTAACTGAACTCTCCTTCATCTATATTTATGAGTTCTGTTACTTCTCATGGGTGCTTTCCATTCTTTATATATGCCGCTGATGCTTGTGCACTCCACTGATCCTTGGAATGCAAGATCGCCCTTCTAAATATTTTTTTTCATAAATGCCTGAAAATCCTTGGTGAGTACTTGCTCCAAGGTCCCAGCAGATGGAGATTTTGGGAGACTTTGAGATTTCATGCAATTTTGGAGCACAGCCATGCATTTAAATAATCACTGTCTTTCCACACACATTATGTTTAGGTGTATGGGCATGGCTGGAGAGGGAAGTAAAAACTTGCATGAATTTCTATTTGCAAATAACATCTGTGCAAACCCTATTAATATAGAATGGGTATGGCTAAATACAGAGGTGAACTGTTGTTATTGTGAGAGTGTCTGTGTACCAGATAATAATGAAAGTATGGTTCTGGTAACGTTGGTTTCCTTACCACTTCCTTTATTACAGCTATTACTTTCCTCAGAAAATAAACTGAAGCAATTTGTAAAGAGTTTTTAATGATCTGAGAGTAGCACTCCACACACTCTTCAGTATGGGCTTGACACTTGTTTGGGTACTGCATGACTGTATTTATCTTTTGAGTTACAAGCAGGAGAAGCAAAAATAAACTATCAAAGTTTAAATTGGACTGAGTACTTAAAAGACATTATTTATGAAGAAAGAACATATTTGTTCTGTGTTAATATTCCTGAGTATGACAAACACTAAGAAAAGTGTAAACTTGATTCTTTTATGTAGATTTTTAGGCTGTAATGGACTTATCCCTCTTTGTCATGGAAGAGGACAGGCTGGAATCCTCCACAAGGAGCCCTGGTGAGACAGAAGGCAAAGTCCTACTTCCCTTTAGGAATAAGTTTTTCCTTCTCTGATAGATCTTTAAATAATAAACTTACTTATAGAAAGCATGATACCAGCAGGAACTGCTTGGCAGCACCAGTGCCACATGCCAGCTGCCTGTTAACTAGCAACGTAGATATGTTTTTGTCTTCTGATAAGCACACTGGAATCTGTCAGAATATATTCTATCATCTCCTAGTAATTAAAAGTCTAACAATTTATGTTGGTGAAACCAAGCCTGATTACCTCACCTGAGAAACTGAGCTATTGTCACACTGAGGACTAGGAAATGTTTATCAAAGTGAGCAAAACTGAAATTCCAACAAAATTTCTGGGTATTGTTCAAACAATAGCTCTTTTTCTTTCAAATCTCAGGACAAAGATTGATGATAAACATTTTTTCCTTACCAATTTTATTCATGCCTTAAAGTTTTTTTTCTTAGCTTGTTTCTTGCTGAATGCCTAAAACTGCAAAACTTCCAGGATACATAGATTCCCACAAAAATAACCCTTCATGGATCACTATGGGCTTTTATGCTCATAAAATCTAATAATGAGAAAATTACTCTCTGTCTGCTATTTCCCTTCTCCCTTCTAGGCCCTTTTAACTGTCATTCAAAAACTAAACCATGATTCATAAAATCCAGACAAAACTCATTCAACATCAAAGCACTAAATGTCTTCTCATTTGACATACAATCTTGTCACAGAACAAGCTTGCAAAATGTGCTTCTTCATTCTTACTTATCTATCCATGAAATGTTAGAGGCATGCAGAAGGAACCCACAGATTGATGTTTTATATGGCCTTATTAATTCTCACTTGAAAGAAGAATATTCCATATTATTTCAAAAGGTAAAATTCAAAATGAAAGCAAAAGATGACTTGTATGCTGCAAGCAAATATTTTACAAAGTTCAGTTGCCAAGTTTGTTTGCTAAGTTCCATCTCCAGTGAAAAAGTGTGTGAAGCAAGGCCTTCTCTATCCATAGTTTGGAATCTAGCACACTTTAAGTGCATGTTGATGCTTTAAAATATCCCTGCAATTTTTAGGCAATAACATTTTGCTTTTGTAAGCGATCTATATTCACAGGAGGAAAGCATTTCAATGGAGTTGCAGTCAGTCAGAATCTAGGGAGTTTCTGCAGAAAAGGGCCTCCATTTGGAAAGTTGTGGCCTACTATATAAAATAACAGTAACTTTAAAAAGGTCAAAGACTGACAGTTGGATTTCTGAATTTGAATTTAGTTATGCAAATATGACTAAATCACAGATTCAAACAAAATTTTAATGTTATTAAGTTCTGCAAACCCAGAAATTTGCTTTGAGCCTTTCTTTTAACATCTGGAATCCAAGGAATAATTATCTTAATTAGGTGTATGAAGAGACAGTGTCTATTTGGTATATCTATATTTAGCAATTAAAGAAGTGACCACTCCATTAGAAGGTGCATACCTCAATTACCTTTATTTTTAGCTTTTTTCACTGGGATACAGAACACTTTTTTCTTTTTCTGAGCATCTTTAAAATGCATAAAAAACGGTCTAAGACATACCTTGTCAAATTCTATGGTGAAAAACAGGGACAAAAAAGAGACTTAAGGAGAAGAAAAGAAAATAAAAGGCACCTTGGTGAAAAATCTTGATGACTGCTGTCAGCTGCAGGATAGAGTCATGACTTTTCCTTCGGGTAGCAGGGCTTCATCTCCTATGGGTCATTCTAGAAGGCTCAATTAAAGATTGTTTTCTCTGCTTCTCATAGACAGGAACGAACAATTGGATATTGTGCAGGGTTTCCTGTTAAATCAGCTTTCACCTCTGTGTCTGGTGTATTTGCCACCATTGCCAGCAGTGTGAGAGGGAAAATGCTGAAACTGTTCCCAGCTACTGCAAAAAATTAACTCTGTCTTGGCCAAAATGAGGGCAAGGCAGTAGACTGTGGTTGCAAAGAATTAATTTTTGTCTAGTATTATGTGACCATGCAGAAAACCAAAGATGTCCTAATCTCTTCTATTGGTTTTTGTTTTTTTTTTCCTAGAGACAGTGGTGGTAGGATAAATCTTTCAAAAATCAATAAAGAAGAAAGTTTTCCATTTGCTTCATTTAGACTAATCAAATGCACTTCATCAGGAGTTTTAAGGGGCAAATCAAGGCACATTTTAAAGCCTTCTATAGCATAGTCCCAATGGATTCATAGTCTGTCAGAATTCAGGGAATTTCTGCAGAAAAGAACCTCACTTTGGAAAGCTGTGACCTACTACAGTGTAATTTTCAATATAAAAATATAAGTAACTTTTAAAAAACCCAGCTCCATGGCATCTTACTCCTACAAGTAAAATTTTTATCAGACTGTATTTTAAACATGTGTTACACAAAGCTCTGGTAAGATATGTGGCATTGATCAGGAAAGACAGCATACAAACCTTCATTAAGCTTTCTTTAAATAAACAATGATGTTTGGCCATGAGGCTTTTATTTTCAAGCAATCTGTGGAAAAAAACATCTGTTTACTTTCACTCATAATTGTTAATTATGTTTATTACTAATAAACCTTTCCTTTACAGATGGTTTATGAGGAAGAACTTTAGGTCCAAACACATTTCCAAGTCTTATTTTTCACTGACCTGTCCTTAACTAACTCCTTCTCCCATCTGCAATCCAAATAAGCATGTTTGCCTTGCCATTTGTTTAGGAACATTCACTCTTAATCTCAATTATATCTCAATGTAACGTGTATCACCATAGACCCTAAGCATGCCATGATCTCTGATGTTACTTCCAGTCAAGTAGGAACAGTAAAGGATGTTTCTGCTTTATTATCAGGAGCTGACATGCAGAGAGGCCCAGGATTTGTTTAAAAAAAGATCTGGGGAGCTCTGTGCTGCTGAAGAAAAACCAAGCCCCAAAAGCAGCAGTTTCCCAGGCTTCATTTATCAAGCATAAGGACTTCTGTGAGTTTTCGATACTTCTAAAACTGTAAACAGAAGGAGAAAAAATAAAAAAGGTACAGGCAATTCAGTTTGGCACTTAAAAAACTAAAGCCATCTAAATTCTGACTCAGCAGCAAAATTCTTTATAACATCTAGTTTTAAGCTAATATTTTGTCCACTTTCTGTGTGTGACTAGAGATTGAGTAGCAGTCCACATCAACACACTGACCATTAGCTGTCAAATACAGTGTGAGTGGGCCCTTGCAAGGCTAATAACCTAATACACAGTCATAATTTTGTTATGTTGGCCGTTATGCAGTGGATAGCACAACATTATATTTTATAAAATCTCTTTCTGAAAATTCACATAAATCTTAATTTAGTCTCCGGGGGAATACATATCAAAAATAAAGCAAAATAAATTGAGGCACCATGCTTTGAAATAAGTTGAGTCCTACAATAAAAAAATCCTGTTCTCTTGAATAACTGATTTTCTTGTGGTACATCACTGTTAAACAGAATGATAGAATTCTTTAATATTTCAAAGTAAAAATCTTTCTGGATTGCTATCTTTCTGTTATCCTTGAAAATATACATTTTAGTTCCTGATGTCAAGTCAAGGCTATCCAATTATCAGAAGACTTCAGCCAAGACAAGATGGTTAAAAATGCTTTCCAGATATGGTAAAAATCTTCCCTGAAGTGGGAACAGGTTCCTGTGGTCTTCCATCAGTCAAAGTGCATATGGAAGGCCCCTCCACCTACCTCCTTGGGAATTGTGCAGAGGGAGCTCCAGTGGTCCCATGGGCATTGGATTTTTGGAGGCAGCTCTTAGACTGTTGTAAAGAAAGGATTCCTCATCCTTGAGAAACATTTCCCTGGGGCTAAAGATTATGTAAGTGAAATAAAACAAATCAGAAATAGTCAGACTAGGGTGATATTTCGCTCTTTTCCTCTGCAGTTGATGGCAACACCATCTGCTCGAGGATTTTCTGCAAGCAGGCTGAATTCATTGAATAAACTGTTCACTCCAGATTGTTTGCTCCGCTCTATATAGCAATCTACAATTGTTGATTAATTAAAGTGCATAGTTTCCCAGCGAGAAAGGTATGCACTGCTATTCCAGATGGGGAAGCCAAGGACTCAGAACATTTTTCTGATCTATGAAAATTAGCTGGAGAATTTAGTTTTAAACAGTAGATCACTGGAGGAACCTTTCCCTGTCATTACATAGCAACTTGAAATATTCTGTCATATGGTTTCTATTTGCTTTTATTTTGAGCAGCAAGAGTTTGAGGAAGTGACTGCCCTAAAAGTCCTGTTTCACATGCCTTCACAGAATCATAGAATATGCTGAATTGGAAAGGACCCATCTGGATCATTGGGTCCAGCTCCTGGCCTTGCACAGAACACCCCAGGAGTCACTCCATGTGCCTGAGAACACTGTCCAAAAGCTTCTAGAACTCTGTCAAGCTTGGTGCTGTGATCGCTGCTCTGGGGAAGCAACTGCAACTGTTAATTAATGAAAAACATACATTGCCATCTGATGTCAAACTGCCTTGCCTGGTTTATACTCCAAATTTTCCTAAGTCAGGGGGTTTTCTGAACTGGGTCAGTTTGAAGATAATACAGAAGTCTTTCAAAATTAAGACAGTTACACCTTCTTGATCCACAGAAGAACTAGAAAATAACTGCAGACTTCTTATTTACAGATTATTTGCATAGAAATATTTGTTTCATGCTCCGTGTGCAGTTCAGGTAGATACAGCTCTGTAAACTGCATTTGGATTAACAATATAAGTTAGCACATACAGGATTTAAAAACCATAAAGGTTATAATCATTGCAACCCCTAGGCTTACACTGTAGTTTGAACAAGGTTGGTTATATTTCAGTATTTGAGGAAGGAAAAAGTATTACTTTTATAAGAAGCTTTGGGGGCATTGAGAGTTAAGGAAAAGAGTGCAGGTTCTTGGCAGTAAAAAGGCAACTCCCAAAGTGCTGAGTTTTGCAGAGCACCTTCAATCAGCTCTGAAGATGCAGACAGCATAAAGCACGTGCTGATTTCTGTTGTATTTGCCAGGGATCTTGCTGTCACTGTGAAACCATGGGTTGCCATTAATATGAAAGCACTCAGCAGGACCAGAAATACCAGTGTAAGAAATAGAAACTCAAGTGATCTCTCTCATGCATTAGAAACAAAATTAAATTAAGAGGACATACTGTGTAGAGTTAGAGACGAATGGTTTAAAGGGAGAAATGAAATATGTGCAAAGTAGAGCTGTGGTGCCAGGACAAGAAGAGATGGTGGTTGGGTGAGATGGGAGCAAAGCAACATCTCCATGCAGAAACTATCATTTGGTCATCATTTCTTCAGCTTTATATAGACAAACTAAGAGATAAACCAACAAACTACTCAGGCAATGGGTGTGTCTGACTCATGACTCAGAATTCAGGACAAGCACTGTCAAATTAAGAAGAAAACTGCAAAACATACCTGGGCAAAGACATCAGAAATGGAAGAGGAATATTTTGTAAGTTTGCCACAGGCCTTTGGAAAATTGTTATTTTTCAATTGCTTCATCTACTCATGACATATGATATTAATAGATATGAATTGATCATAGTCCCTTTTCATGATTCATAGGCAGTTATAGCTCTGACAAGTTAATTCTTCATTAACTGGGATTTTTTTCACTTTATTTTAACATTTTCTTCCATAACAGATACTAAATAATTCTCTACTTTAGTGCTAAATTTAACATGTCCTATTCATCCCACATCAAGAAAATTATCACTATCTGAAATTGCATCAGCAATTTCACCTGGCCACTGCTGCATGAAAGTTGATGCTAACTGGGAAAATGCCAAGTAAACCAAATGGTATTGGCTGTGTTATTTTTGCATTGTAATAGCCTGTTCCCAAATGTACAATACCCTTGATAAATAAGTATATCAGGCTAAATTCTGATCATACTGTTTCTGGTGCAGATCCAAACTAAATTACTTTAATGAGCTGAAGAACAATTTTTTCTTTTACCAAACATGTAGCTTACTGGCTTTATTCCACATAAGATGCTAATGCTGGTTGGTGAGGTTATCAGTTGTGGGCAAAAATGTGGGAAGGGCTAAGTTAAAATAACTCATGGTTGTTCTGAGATGCTGTAAAGAAAATAATATTTTTGAGAATACATTTTATATTAAAGTCAAGGACTTGATGGGGACATGAGTTACCTAAAATGTATGAAAACCTTAATGATAGCAGTATGTTTTGTGCAGTGTAACATTTTCAGAGCTGGAGTCTTGCTGGCTTTAACAGCAGTATAGTAAAAAAACTCAAATTTCTGTCCCAAAGATCTTGCAGTCCAAGTAGCTGTGGAAGAGGTGAATACATTGATGAAAGTGATGAAAGAAAATAACAATGAATGTTTCATCTATAAGTAATAACATCAGCAATATATTCTGATGAACAGGTATTGCTTAAGAATGTCTTCATGCAAGATTTCTATTTATCATGCAGGAAGTAATATATGTGTTTTTGGGATTTTTTTGGTAAGAGAGCGGACACACTTGCATAGTATTTTTTCTCCTGTATTAAGACCATTAAGTCCAGAAATCTAGAACAAAGTAATATATTTTGCTTAGTTTGCAAGACAGTGATGGACATCTGAAAATTCTATCACTCAGAAATTGATGTGCACTCACACACACACTCCCCACATACAGTCTTTCTTCAGAGAACATAGCTTCATTTTCCACACTATCTACAACTTCAATGGCATTTTATTTTTCCCTTTGTGCTGTGCCTCGTCAATCCAGGATTTGAGTGTTTTTCTTGTAAATAGTCCCATTATTTTTTGCTTATGAAGTGTTACAATTCCCATGCAGCAAAATGTTTTGTACAGCTCTGTGCTGTTGCCACGCTGCTTCACTGTAAGCTGTTTGACTTATCACTGTTGACAAAAGCATCCAGCTTCTTGTACACACATAATGAAAGCCTTAAATGTTTTCTGAATATCTGTCTGAAATATATTACTTCTAATAAAAAGATATCCTGCAGATTTATTGTTGAGACTAATGGTGTAAAAAATCAGTGAATTATCTTTCTTAGTGCTTTGGTAGGATAGGCAGTGGGACAGTCTGATGTGTACATTATATCTACTCTGTGTTTTTTAAATTGTGGGACAGTTTTTAGAATTATGCCTGTAACTTCAGGCTTGTGTTGGACTAAAACATCCTGACTCATGATATATGCAATGGAGTGTAGTTTCTCCTTTGATCTTTCTGGATTGCAATGACTTAATGATGGTGTTACAGCAAAACCACCACATTGTGCCATTTAGTGGTGTCAATATACAAAAAAAAAAGGCGGAGTAGGGGACAGGATTTTAGTTACTAAATGCTAGGAAACACACACAGAAGGAAGAAAACTGGCTTGAAGGATTAGACCTCTTCCTTGCTCTCGCTTTGTGATAGAAACCCTAAGGAGCAAAAGTGGTTGGGTAATTCACAGCCTCTCTGATTTATAGCTGTGATGTATTTGTGAGTAGTTTTCACACTTTTGGTTTCATGCCAATATTGTGCAGTGGTTCAGAAATGTTTTTTTCCTTCTCTGTTCTTCCACAGGCCACCTTGGAGGGCTGACTTTTATCTTCTGCCAGCTCTGGGCTCAGCTCTCTTGGACTCCTCTAACAAAATCATTACCTTTCCTTTAACATTTCTTGTGGTTAATTTCTGCACCTGATCCTGTCTGAACTTCCTAGTGTGTAATATCTCGAGTCATTTGCAATGTCATTCTTCCTGAACAGTTATTTCAGCTATTGGGTTCCCTGGTAGTCATTGTCAGTCTTCCACACACTGATACTGGACTGCAAAGAAACAAATATTCAATGCCTCCTTTATACTATCAGAACAGGGGGTTTTTTATCATCTCTGTCTGAAAAAAAACCCTTCTTTTGGTTTTTAATGAATTTTCTTAAGTTCCTCTTTCTCTACAATGTTATAGTGATTGAAATTTGGAAGCAAAAAGTCAGAAAAGTGCCAGATTTGATTAAAGGAATCTGCATCATGTGTTAACATCTTGTGGTAAAATACAGTGTAGCTATAGTTGGGCCAGGTGTGATTTCAAATTGCCTTACTTATGCACTGTAAGGAGCACAGGTAGCATGAGTCAATATCTGGAGTTTTTAATAATATGGAGCCCACTCTGAAGGCTTCATAAAACTCACATACATATAATATCTTATATATATATATAATATTTCTTCTATCCCAACAGGTAAACTGTGCTACACCAGTGATTTCTAGGAAAAAAGTTGCTTTCTCAGGTTTGGTTCTACAGTCCATTTTTCCAAATAGTTGCTATTAATGTCCTTGTTGTGTGCATCTCAAAAATAAGTGCAAGTGTTTCCATGTGCTTAGACCATGTGTGGACTTTTCTTGTTCTGTCTTTCTTCCTTTTTCATATTTTTCAGTAATATTTTTGTCTTTCATCAGAGTTCTACCATGCTGCTAATTGTAGAAATAAGAGTGACTGACTCTGTTATCAATGTATTCAAGCTAGTTCAATAATAAAACTCTTCCAGTAGCATTGTCCTCCAAAGCAGGGAATATTTTATTCATCCAGTCCACCAAAAGAGGGCTGAACATGGCAAATTGAGCACAGCAGTGGAGATGAGCCATAAAAAGAGGATAATTGCTCATTAAGCATTAAGCTCTTCTGTCTCAACCCAGTTTTAAAAAAAGTTATGGTGTATATTTATATGATATATGAAAATCTTCATTGGATGTGTATTTTAATATGTATATCTCAATAGATAGATATAAAAAGATGTACAGATAGGTGAAGTTGAAAAACCATTTCTCAAAGGGTATAAATTGCTCATTTCATTAATATTGTATTAATATCAAGGCAACACCATCCTTGAGTTTAGACAATCAGCCATGTGTTTGCTTCTCATAACCCTTGAGGAAATAGTTACATACCCCTTTTCACGTAATGCTACAGCCTGTTCCCAAAGAACAGAGTCAGACCATGCTCCTGAGAGCGTTGTCCCAACACTTCTTGAACTTAGACAGTGCTGTGACAATGCTGTGGGGAGCCTGTTCCAGTGCCCAACCACCCTCTGGGTGAAGAACCTTTCCTGATGTCCAACCTAAATCTCCCCTGACAGTTCTGTGTTGTTCTGTTGGGTCCTCTCACTGGTCACCAAAAGGAAGATGTGATCTTCCACTTCCCCTCATGAGGAAGCTGCTATAAGGTCTCCTCTCAATATCCCCTTCTCCAAGACATGTGACCTCAGCCTCTAGTCATGTGTCCCCTCTAGACCCTTCACCTTCAGTGTTCTAATGGCATAATACCTTTTTTATAATTTGGTGCCCAACACTGCTCACGATATTTAAGCTGAGGCTGCCCCAGCTCAGAGCAGAGCAGGACAATCCCTCCCTTGCCTGGCTGGCAATGCTGTGCCTGATGCCCTCCAGAACATATTTAGCCCTCCTGGCTGCCAGGGCACTGCTGACTCATGTTCAGCTTGCCATCAACCAGGACCCTCAGGTCATTCTCCAGACTCTCATTCATCAGTCTGAATATCCAGGGTTGCCCCATCCCAGATGCAGAATGCAGTACTTAGCTTTGTTAAACTTAATATAACTGGTGATTGCAAAGTCCTCTGATTTGTCCTGTGTCTCTGTGGGGTCTTTCCACCTTTGAGGGAGTCACCAGCTCTTCCTGATTCAGTATCATCACACAGGATTTTCCTCCTGCTACTTGAAGTTCATATCAAGCTCAGGTCATTTAAACACAAAAATTATACTCACAAGGCCCTGCCATTCCTGGAGTTCCTTTTTTCCTTATTTTTAAGGTAATCCCAAAATATTCTTAATAAAGTCCTTACAAGTCATATATATAAAATATTTCAATTGCTGTCAAGAACAGGCTTAAGCACCACCATCCAGGTACATATATTCAAACTGCATGGGAAACATCAATCAGGCAGAAAAACAAATGAAATCTGGTGTTTGATTTTATATGTCATAAATCTATTTAGGGAAATGACCTATTGACAGTAACAGATTATCAGTTGCATAATCATTTAAAGGACTGCAGTGAAATTACAGCAAAATCTGCTTTCTAAAGTTTTGGTTATGACTGAAAAGTTTCATTGTCCTAAGTCCTACTGAGAAGAGATCATGCAGAACATTCATGGTTTAAAGACTCTCAAAATGCCTCAGTGTGAAACAAAATTAAGTAATACAATACACAAAGGGCTGGAGTCTGCTTACTAACAATAAGCAAATCAGAGTTATGTGCAAAAGTAGACACAACAGCCAAGTTAGTGTTATTCATAAAAAATTCCAGAAAAGGCTCCCCAGAGTGGAATGCTGATAGTAAGCCAATGTGGGAATGCATGAGAGTTTATAAAATGTATAATGACAAGCAATAAAAGTTTGTATTGAGAGGAAGCCATTGACATGCTGAAAAAGCTTTTTCTGAGGAGCAGCTTGTGCAGCATTTACATCTGTGCATTCAGTCCCCAAAATTAGATACATAGTACACATAGAATACACATATAAAAAGGGCTGTGAAACAAGGTATAAATCATGGGAATTAAATAATTTGAGAAAACAAGGAGAATCTAGATGGAGCAGAGAACCTGGGCAAGGGCCAAGAAACCAGCTCAGGGAGAGCTGCACTTGCACTTTGTTTTCAAAGAACAAATATTTTTTCAGATTATCCCTTCCTTTATGACACCCAAGGTGCTCACTCTCAATGGGACTCTCACCTCCCAACCCCAGCAGTTCTAGCCTTTATTTTCTTGGTCTGGCCTTGCTATATACCAAGCATGGTGTTCAAATGTCAGTGTATGAATATGAAGTCAGATTTATCTTTGGGTTGCTGTGAAATGGTGCTTTACCTTCTCATTTCTGAGGCTCTACTGCCTGTAATCTGCTGGAGCTGATTTTGTAAACTGGATCTTGGGTACTGAAAACAAAAATTAGAGCAGCAGGCCCATGGCTACTGAATAGAAGGTATTTCTAGATCCAGGTTGCTATTATTTTCCTAGGTGTGATGGTTTGTAAGCATCAAAGACTGAAGGGGGTCAAGAAACTCTAAAGTTTCTTGACTTTTTCACTCTGGGTGTTTTTCTCAAATATTTAGGCAATGAAAATTTTTGTCCTCTGTATAGAAATGATAGAAGATAATGGCACTATTCTCAGACACCTTAAGACAAAATGGAACAGAGACAGAGCTAATTTCTGTTAAGGAGCAGCTTGTTTGTATCCACAGTGTAGTGCAGACACTAGCATTAATAGTGAGGATGTTAGAAACTGTGGGAGAATTGAGGTTATTCACTCCTAATTTTAACACTGTAATGAACACCTAACTCCTCAAATGCACTGAACAAACGAAATTACCCACTCTGTATTTATCATTACACCACTCATTAACATGGTGATAATCAACTCTGTGTAAAGTTTCACAGTTTGAGGCACTATAATAATGAATATATTAACAGAATTTATATGTCATTATTCATGCTAGTGCTTCTGACTTAGGATTACCTGATTATTGTATAAAACTGAACATGCCACTGCACTGATCAGCAGTCAAAATTAAAGTTGCTCAATCATATAATATGCAGTATAGCTGGGGAGTATCTGTTACAAATGTAAGTACTTCAAAATGTCCCTAGGAGTTTGTTTCTTCATTCTTTCACCTCAATGTCTCTATGTTTCTCTTTCTGTTGGCCTCTTTATTTCTGTTCCCATAACAGCCTCAACTTTCTTATATTTATCTGTTAATTCTATTGCAGAGAAGAATTTTCTACAACTTTCTTTTTCTTTAAAAAAGCTTTGATTTAAACAAATACAATATGTTAATTACTTCTAATGTTTTGTATTCTCTCTGGTCAGAAACTGTTGGGTTGGAATTTTTCTTCAGAACTTAAAACCTATGTTGAAAAAAATGTCGTATGTGGATTCAGAACTGTCTCTGTCTAAGGTCCATCGGATTTTGACATTCCCCAGGAGATATCAGAGCCATGCAGGAATGATAAACTGCAGTGGAGAGATGCCAAGAAGATTCAGAAGCTGAGCTAATTCAAATCTTACTGTGTCAGACTTCAAGTAAGCTACCCTGCTGGCAACTAGCAAAGGTCAGAGACAGATGTAATTCTGATTTTTGGAGATCAAGTGCAAATTTGGGTGCCCAGACTTTTGATTCAGACTCTTGAAAGAAAGCAGTTGCAAGGTCTGGTTTTATACTGTAAGTCTCCTGTTGCAGATACATTTGCATAACTTCCAGAGACACTGAACTCCTTCTGAGATTGAAGGTAATTTCATTTCTAAGGGAAAATTATAGTACTTCTAGAGCAAGAAATATTTTTTTTGGACTTGCCTGAATTCTTCAGCTTTTGAGGAAAAAAATCCCAAACCAGATCTTCAATTGTTCAGTCATAAACTGTACAGTTTAACCTTGTTAAGAAACAGTTTAGCTAAGCCTCACAGGGGCATCCATTCAAGCAACTAATGTCATAACTCTCTTTGCAGGCCAAAAAATGCCAAGTCCCCTCTTGACAGAGCCACAAGAGACTCCCAGTCTATGCTGGATTTGAATTTGGATTTGAACTTTGAATACTGGATCCTTGACATATTTTCAAAAAGTTTTATATCTCTGAATCTTTGTGGTGGCTTTGCCAAAGCAGTAATTTTGGTATTTACTTTCTGATGAATTTTCAACAAATCTAACCATAAAATTTAGGTAAAGTCACAAGTGACTCCTGGGATGGGATATTCTACCCTCCTCCCATATTTCCATTTTCTTCAGAAAAGCTGGCATTTCCTGAAGTGCAATACAAATATCTCCATCCCCTCCATTGTCTTCTCCCTGCATTTGGCTGTTCCCAGAGCATCTACAGAGTTTAAACAATTTATTCTATGTGAACAGAAACACACATACAGTTGCAAAGAGGTGTAGAAAAATGGTGTCTAGTTTTTATCAACATCAGAGTGGGGTACATTCCATTCTTAATTTTTTTTAGCCTCACTTGACTGAATAAAAATGTGTGAAGTGAGGGAAGGTTTAAAATAAGCCTTGGGCATACATAGGGGTAAATGCTGTAACCACAAGTGAGACAGTGATGACACTTTGTTATCTCCTCAGAAAATACATTCAATGTTTGAGATAATATAATTTTAAATTTTTTTTTTTAACCAAGTAGGATTTCAAAGGCTCTCCCCATTCTCCCAGAAGAAACAAGAAAGTAACTCATATTTGAAGCAGCCACTATCCCCAAATCCTGTTCTTGATATAGCTTGATAAATTTATCTTGATTCCTCACTCAGGGGAAATACCACAGAGCTACCTCTAGCACTATTTTCAATTAACAATTTCAGTGATAGGGGCCTCTTAACAAAGAAAAAAAACAACCAACAAAACAAAATTACACAAAACAAAACAAAAAAACACAAGCAAGAAACTAACAACACACTCCCCCTGCCAAAAACCCCAAATGAAACCTAAACCCCAAAAGAACCAAAGAGCCTCTTCATCAAATGGCATCTTTGTAAATTTTTTTTTTATCATGGCCCAGCTGACCTGACTGAGCATACTAAATATTATTTCTGTTAGCACCGATTAGACAAGGCATCTCTGGGAGAAAGCTACTTTGGTACCCACATCATTCATGTAATTAGTTTAGTTATTACAGCCTGGTGGTTTTCAAATAGCCAAAATGAATTGGGCATACAAGTCTTGCAGAAGTTTGGAGGGGTGAATATGAAAGGACTGAGAAGCTGCTTTAAGCTTCCATGGAAAAATGTCTTTCGTTCCTGAGCTTGAATTCAAACTGCAGGCAAATTTCCAGGCATCACATTTACAAATAATAACTGAAACCTACTTCTCTGTGAACAGGGTAGATTTGCCTAGAAGTTGCTAAAAGGATAAACAGGGTATTTCTAATTCCACTTTTCAGGACAGAATACGTATGAAATATAATTATTTGGGGGATCTGTACTTTTATTTTTAAACTATCTAATTTTTCACAAAAGGAAAGGGAAAAACATGTTTACTAAATTCCAGTCTGTTAGTGCCACAAAATTAGACACCTGAAAAAACCTTTTCCAATCAATAACTTCATCAAGGTCAACAGATTGAGAGTCATTAATATAGAAATTGGTGCCAGTGACACAGTAAATGAAACCACACTAGGTGGGGAAAAATGGCATCCTTTACAATTATTGTTTTCAATAATATAGTGCATTGCATTCATTTAAACAAAGAAAAGGAGAAAATAGTAGAGAAAATCACATTAAGTCATGCTACAGATAGGATTTGGGGAATGCAGATTATTTTCCCTGTATGTCCATTGCAATCTGTAATCTTGGATTTATTAATTTTTTTAATAAAGATACATAATTATCCAGTTCATGTTTCTGTGCTAAAAGGAATCTTGATATTATGATAATATATCTGACGATTAATTTTCAATTTTATGCATATTTTGTAGATTCAGAGTAATGAACATTATTAAGTAATTGAAAAGAAATAGTACATATTTAATAAATATTTAATTTTTTTCCCCCAGAAACACTCTAAGTTGACAGAAATCAATTTCAGACCCACTCTGTGCATGACATTGAAGGAAGCAGGTGGAAGTAAAAAATACCATGCATGTACTGTAAATGTTCGTGGTGTGAATATATGAGTGAATAGGTGAGGATCATGCCAATGCAGCTATGATTTCACCATATTTTTTAAGTTTGATCCCTACACTGCCTGCATCAATGCAACATTTTGGTTACTTACTAAGTTAACCCCACTCCTGTGGGGTGAAAAGTGACATTCTATAGGGGGAGTGACCGAAATGAGCCTTAATGGCTATATGTCCCCCCAGTCACATGTGCAGCACAGGGTCTGTTAAATTCTGAGTTAAGATTTAGGCTATGAGGGGGATAGAGAAGAAACAGTTAACTCAGCATCACAAAAATTGAAAAAACACAGATAGTGGCATCTGTTATCAGAGATGAGACCTGGCAAATGCACCTGGTAGAAAGAAAAGAAAGGCAATTAATCAGTATCAAGCACCACATTCGAAGATGACAGAAAGAAAACAACAACAGTATGGGGTGCAGTTCTTTATGAGGATCCTAAACAAATTTGAGTTTATTTTGTTACAAATTGAACCCAGAAGAAATCCAGACAAGGTCAGTAAATTTCCTCAAAGGTCACTTAAAGCACAGATGACATGATAAATGTTACTCTGCTCTCTAGTAGGCTGTGATTTTACTGGAAATTCTCACTGGGTTCATAGAGAAAAATTCAAGGCTAACACAAAATACAGTCCTGTCAGAGTGACAGGATATAGCTGAATAGCTGGGAACCATCTGTCAGACCTAACAATAAGTTACATATAATCTCCCCCCCCTTTTTTTTTTTCTTTTTTAAACCAAAATAGTTATCAGCTTTTATTTTAAGCCAAACTGAGAGCAGCTTATCCATAAAGTCGATCAGCTAAACAATGTAATACGGATACTATGTGATTTATAATCTATTCTATGTAGTTTTAAAAATAATTTGGTTTCTATAATTTGGTTTCTTCACGGTCTTAGAGAAGTGCATTTAAAGCTAAAAGCAGGCCTATGGGATACATATTTATGTGTCCATTAATATCACATTGCAAAAATACCATTCTAGAAGACACAGATAAAATTCCCCACTATATGTGCCCTTTTGTTAATGGAATAGGTTTTTTAAAACTTTTTCCTGCTACAGAAATAATTCTACTTAGAGGCAACATTACCTTTCTACTAGGTACTCAACATCCCTGTTCATGCTCTGCTACTCCTGGCTGAGTTCATCAACATAAAGATTGTTTATTAGAGCTTGGTTCTGTTGCATAGAATTTTTCAAGTTTGACCGGTTTTAAGCTTTGTGGCAATTCAGTATTGTGCAGAGACACACCTAAATGCTCATTTCCCATAAGATGCAAACCATGACAGATGAAAGGCAGAAAGTTTCTCACCTTATTTCACAATAGGCTTACAGAGAAGTCTTCAGTATCCAAAGCATATTAGTTTTGTATCCGAACCACTCTTACCATAGAGAAGTATCACAATAACCAAGCTATGTGGTGAAGTGTCAGTAAATAGGGGAAGCATATTTCAAATGATACTGAAACTGGATAAAAATGCACAGAGACAAATAGAGTCAGAAGAAAAGTCCCTGCCCAAAAGGGAGAGACATACATCTTCCTGTCTGGCTTCTTCTAGCCTTTTGAATCTCTGTCCTGGATAACCTATAAAAAATAGGTATTGTATTCCACATCTTTGAGCCAACTTGCTCAAGGTTATCACTGTCCCATTGAGACCCAGGATCTGGAAGCAGGTTTGGGGTTTTTCACACTGACTGGTCCAGAGTCCATTTGTGAGACAGGCAATAGTCACACAGAGCCCTCTTTTTGTTTCCTCCTGGCTTCAGAGTGAAGGCAAAGGCTCTTCAGATTCTCTCTGGGCTGCCAAGAGAGTTGCCTGAGGCAGGTTCTTCTAGCCCAGGCAGTGAGAGGCAGAGGCTCTCTTTTGGGCTTTGGAGAATTTCATAACACCTTTTTGGCCACTGTTGCCATGGCAACTCTGTTCCTGGACTAGAGGAAGATCTTTTCTTTGGACCTTTTCGCTACTGCCACTCGGGACAGCTATGCTGGGATGTCTGGCTCTTCTCTCCACATGTTTTTTAGCTGTTGCCCTAGTTCCAGCCACCATTGCCAATGGGATCACCACCATTGGGAGAGCCCCTGTCAGGTGGCATGGAGTAGGCAGCCCAGCAGCACTGACTCTTGTTTTTGGACAGAAAAATAGTTCTTCCAGACTTTCAGTTTTGCCCCTGTTGTTTTCTAGGTGAAGAAGGGGCTCTCTAATTGTGGAGACTCGGTTTCTGTGTCATTTTTCTTTAACTTCTCTCTCTACCACATAGTTTGGAGAAGGCTTCTCCACCATCATGTGCTGGCTTCTACAGAGGCCAACATCTCATTTTCTTCATTCCCAGGGAGTCCATGGGATTCAGTACCTTTGTAATTGGTGCTCATTACTGCTATCTTGCTTGTTGCCTTTTTGTTTCTTAGTAAACTCTTTATTTTTTTTTTTCCACTTAGGTCTTTTCTCAGTTGTGTCTCCTTATTGGTGAAAGATGAATGGTTAAAACTCAAGGGAAGTAGCTCATATTGGAATCTCTTCTCTGTATAATTGTAAACAATAATTTTGCTTGTTGGGCCAGTCTAATATTTAGGATATAGAAGCTGAGATGAAGACTCATGCTTTCCTAGCCAGAAACAGAGCACTTCAGAAAGAGAACCTCCTGTTACATGCCATCATACATTGGCCACTGCTTGACTATTTAAATAGGAGGTGCCAATTGCTGCCTTCTTCCTTGCTAGGTAGCTGGTTGCAGATCTCATCACTGAACATCCAGAAGTACACAAAGGTACATAACTGTTAGCTTGGTTCTTCATTAATTCATTGGAGACCTTGGCATTTTCTTGTCCAGACCTTGAGTTTCCTCAACCCCCCTGTAAGAAGGGCCTCATTTGTGACACAGACACAGGCATCTAATTCAGCTGGGCTGTGACACCCTGCTGCTGCAATTATTGTCTTATTTTTAAGTGCTGAATTCTGCCACAGGTGTCTATCTTCACCAGCTGGAAATCAACCCTGAAATGTTTTATTTAAAGTGCTGACTGCTGGCAGGGAGAGCCTCCATGAAAATAAACCATGTTCCAAACAAAGCTGCCAGGGACTTGACAGCCCAGATGAATAAAAGCAGAACTGTTGCTGCATTAACTCTGTTAGTAGGCTAAGCCTAAGTCAAAGCCCACAGCGGAGCCCACAGATGAGAATTTTCTCAAGAGACAATCCTTCTTCCAGCTCACAGGTCCTCATGATGCCCATGTCCAGCAGAATCAGTCTCTAGTGGCTCCAAGATGAATGTGCTGCTGGTCAAGGTTGGGCCAATTAGAAATGGTGGTAACACCTCTGTGATAACAGATTTAAGAAGAAAAAAAATGTTTCACAATTGTAATTGTGGCCAAAGAAAAGCAAGGTGAGAATGTAGGAGAGGAACAGCTCTGGGGACACCCAGGTCAGTGGAGAAGGCAGGGCAGGAAGTGCTTTGAGTGCCAGAGTTGAGATTCCCCTGCAGCTCGTGGTGCAGACCATGGTGAGGCAGCTGGGCCCCTGCAGCCCATGGGAAGGACCATGGGAATGCAGAGATCCACCTGGAGCTCATGGAGGAGAGCCACACTGGAGCAGGGGGATGCCTGGGAGGAGGCTGTGATCCAGTGGGAGGCCTGTGCTGGAGCAGGCTCCTGACAGCTCCTGCAGACCCATGGGGAGAGAAGCTCACACTGGGGCGGGATTCCTGGCAGTATGTGTAACCCCCACTGGAGCATCCTGTCCCTGAAGGACTGTACCCTGTGCAATGTACCCACATTGCAGAAGTTTGCAGAGAATTGTTGCCCTGAGGATGAAATCATAAGGCAGCAGTTTGCAGAGAATTGTTACTCGTGGGATGGACTCACATTGGAGAGGTTCCTGGAGAACTAGCTCCTGTTGGAAGGACCCTGTGCTGAATCAGGGGATGGACTTCTCTCCCTAAGCAGGGGGAGAAACCAGGGCTGATGAACTAACCAAAACCCCCATTCTACCCCCTTGCACCACTGGGATAGGGCATAGAGCTGGGTAGCAAGGAGGAGTGGGGGGAAGGTCTGTTTTTACTTCTCATCATTCTGCTCTGATTTTGCTAGCAATAAATAAAAATAATATCTGTAGTTTAAGTCTGTTTTTGCCTGTGATGGTATTCAGGTGAGTGATCTCTCTCTGTCCTAATCTCAACCCATAAACTCTTCATTACATTTTCTTCTCTCCTCTGTCCAGCTGTGGTGGGCAGTGATGGAGAGGCTTTGGTGCATTTCTGGCATCCAACCAGGGTCAACCCACTACAATAATTTATCATTTATCTGATTTTCATGCAAATAAATGTTTTAGTGTAGGAGAGATCTAATCAAGTCATATTACATGCAAAATCCTCATTAGTCCTTCAATAAGAACTTATGAAAGCTATTAAGTGTTATTGCCATGCAAATAATTTGTATTTTCAAATTGATTTTTTCTTGATGATATTTCCTAGTACTACAACAAACAAGGTTTATCTAGGATCCCATACTTGAAATAAGAAATTTGAAAAAAGTCAAGCTTGTTTTATTTCTGCTGACTTCAGTGAAGTTCTACAAAAAGATGAATTTTCTTTCATCTTGCTAAAATACTGCAACTGTGTTTCTTTAACAAAACCATAAGAACATAAAACCAAGTGTCACAGTGGGTGGTGGTTGAGGTGCCATGACCTTCCCAGGGAAGTATCTTGAGAAAGACACTCCTGGGCGCACTGGCACATCTTGTCCTCGCTGGAGTGACTTCAGCTCATCTGAGGGTCTCACTTCCAGGCACTGCAGAAGAAGGGACAGGACCCTTGCTTAGCATTCCACAAAGACTGGGGCCAAAAGCTCCAAAAAAGGGGTGAGGGAGCAGGGATTATATAGGGAAAGCAGGGGGTGGGGTAGAGCAACAGGGCCAATGATCTGAGGGTTCAGAGGTGGAACAAAGGGAGAGGGCTAATGGGGTACAAAGTATTTACATATAAGTGAAAAGCATTGTGGGAGAGATTTTCTCTTGCCATAAACTGGAAAGGAGCTAACCTAAGGATCTTCTCTTCAGGGAGAGTTGTGAGCTTTTTGGCTTAAAGGCTTTCCCTCCAGAGAAGGGCCATGGCCTCAATTGGGCCTTGTGCCTCCACAACCCTGGTAGAATTATTATAATCATATGAATAATAGAAACAATGTTGAAATTAACTCAATTTAATGAATTTTTTATCAGTTATTGCAACATCTTATTCTCCCAGCCATCATTGAAATTTTTATCTGGAGAGGTATCACCATACTAGTAGACAAATAATTCCATGCAATATCTACTGTTCAGGAAAATTATCTGTATTGAAACATAATTATCTCAGATGACATACTGACTGACTCCTAATTACAACAGATAGAGCTAATTACTTTGGTTCATCCTGTAAATAGCTCAGCATGTATCTTTATGAGAATTCAGTAATGACACATTGCTCAGTGGGATGGTGTATGGAAATTGATTTCCAAGTTTTTTATGCATAAAATTCTTATTTTTTAATGTGTGTAGAAATTTTCCTTCAAATGAAGAGTATTCAGGGGTACTTAAGTGGTACAAACCTGCATGGTTGGGTTTTTTGGACAGTGTTCCCAACATCTTGACAGGAACTGAACCCCAAAGTCAAATTTGCTAGCATACCCCTTTAAACAGCTTTCTTTCTCTGACAGGGACAAGAAAAATGGGGAGTCACCAGTACACTGGAAATGGATATGTTATGTACAAGCCCATCCATGCTTTTCCTCCTTGAGTTTTCACCATGGAAAACCAGTGGTAGGCAAAAACTCTGTGGTGCTTCTGCTACCTGCCTGCAGAAGTGAGGTATGGGCAGGAAACTGATATGGTAGATACAGAGCAAGTATCCAGACTGCAATCAAAATTCAGTGGAAAGTGGTGGAAACCCAAGTCTACTTTAAAAAAAAATCCCACCTTCATAGTTTAGATCCTCCATCAAGCCACAGTTTGTCAGCAGAAAGATATGCAACAGGACACAACAAATATGCACCTCTCCATTCTGCAAAAAATGCTGATTTTGAAATTATTTTCTACTAATTTGTCTTCAAAAGGTAGTAATGTAAAAAAAGTATCACAAAATAAATTTAATTAAGTACATTTAAATAGTTTAATCAGAATATCTAATGATCATATATATATTTATGTATAATGTATTCTGCATATAATATATATGCATTATAACATATGTGGTTGATGGATCGAGAGACTATAGTGACTTCAGAATAATTTTTTTATTTTGAGTCCTCACAGGAATTTTAAATTCAGCTATTGAACATCACACATTTCTACCTTAGATAGAAGCCCTAAAAGTATTCCTTGACCAGATTAAAGTCTATAGAATTACATTTTTTTCTCTCCTAGTATGTTTTCAATGAAGTAGTCCCATCAATCTAGTTTAGATTCCACATTTTTTTATGGGAACTAACAGTTCTCAGTCTCACCTGATANTTTTCCTATTAAAATTGTATTACTGACTTGAAGTCTCACTGGTTTTGCTTTTTCAAACCAGTACATATCCACAAAAAACAGAATAATAAAAATATATTTATCACATATACAAATTTGCCTTTATCATTTCTAGGCTGAATAATTTATTTTTAAGTATAGTTTGGTTGTTGTTGTTTTTTTTAAATTCTAAACAAATCAAACTTCATCTCTCTTTTGAATTTTACTCAAGTCAGCAAAGATGATTCAAGCAGGACTTTTGTATCTTCCTTTGTACTAAAACTTGACTGGCAAGAAAGCCAGTTAGTCTTTTCTGCAGAAGCACATCTGGAAGGTATTTGTAAATAAGTGCTACTATCCACCTGGTCCCCCAAAAATTCAAAGCATTTTGCTTATTAATAGTACACTAGTCCAAATACCTTGACCAAAATTATACCTTAGTGCTTATTCTTCTTTTCGTATTGTAGACTGGACATTGTCCCTACTTCTTGTCCAACTCCTGTTACCTGCTGCCAAAGTAACTGTTTTACATCTCCAGAGTCAGCTGTGTTTCTGTGGGGAAAAAAAACAACAAAAAAGCAAGAGGGTAATTTGGAAAATGCTTTATATCCCATTAGGGAAAAAAAAAAAAAACAAACCAATGTACAAATTGAACACATTTTGAAAAAGCTTCTCAGGTGGTACACAAATGAGGTTGCTTCAGAGAAATTATGGGGACAGGTGGTATAAATCTGCAGGCACCTGCCTCAGTAGAATCTCTTGGGTTGAGGATTGATTTGGTTACACTGAAAAAGGTGGAAGAATCTACCTTTGATAGAGAGCCTGGCAAAGAGGCTGTGACTTTGCCTAAATTAGAGTTCTGTTTTTGTAATTGCCCCACTCCTCTCTGTCATTAATTAGACTATTAAAGATGTTGCCTCAGATTTAGATGCACACAGCTGTGGCTTCAAAGCGTTTATAAAACTAGAAATAGTGCAAGGTTTTAAATCTCATTTTACATTTTATGTGTCTTCATATTCATGCAGACATATGTAAAACCTTCTTTACATAGTCATTAAAAAAATACCACTTCTTGCTCAGGAAGTTCTTGATCAAGGATTGCTTGATGTTGAAGAATATTCTGAGAAAGAGTGATGAATGAATATATGGATAAACATTCTTACCCTGATTTTCCTATCAGAGACACCATTGAAATCCAGCGATTGCAATGCCATTTGCATTTGGATGATCATGCTTTGATATAGGCATTCAAAATCAGAGCAAAAAATGTTTTCTGAAGTAGTTTGGAAGTATCAGAGGACAGTAGTATGTCTCATTGTTCTTTACTTCAGTAAATACTAAACTTTTGTCAATTAAAACCCAAAATGCCACAGATGGCATTTGCTGTGGCAGCTTTAAGCAGTGCTTCCCCAGTTTTTCTATCATTGTCAACCTTCAGAAATGTATCAAAATCCATTCAGTTGAATTGAATTGCAGATTTAAGTAATGGGGGCTTGCATTTGTCTTGGAGATTGCTTGCCATAATTTTCATTTAAGTTTAGACAAGTTTGAAATTTAACACATCATTTATAAACAGCAAATTGCCAAGGATCAAGGCTTGATATGACAGCAAAATAGGAAAGAATCAGTATCATTGAATTATTGAATCATAGAATGGTTTGGGTTGGAAGTGACCTTAAAGATCATCGAGTTCCAACAACCCTGCCATGGCCAGGAACACCATCCACTTGAATAGGTTGCTCAAAGCTCCATCCAGCCTGGACTACAGCATCCTGGAAGTGACAGATATTCTGATTTCAGAATATTAATTCCCAAATAAGTTGTTACCATCAACAGTCTGGAGTTTCTTTGAGATGTCACCTCACCTTTATTACTCCACTTAGTAAATGACAACTCTTTAAGATGACTCTCTGAGTCTTACCTTACCTTACCTCATGTCTTGAGGTATTACTAAATAAGAATGTTTTTATAGTTTGATATATTCATGTAAAGTTAGTGAAGTTAAAAGTCACATTGAAAAATTATGTTTACAGAAAGAATGTAATGCCAGTACATAAGAAATGCATTTTTAAAAATGTAGGAAAAGGTTAAAAAGGTTTAATCAAATTAAGCTCTACCATTCAAGCACAGAAGCAAATACAAATGGAAATTAATCTTGAGATGAGTAAGAATTAAGATGGGATATTACCAGATTTCTGGTGGGAGTTTTTTACTAAAGAAATATTTTTTTCCACTCAGGTTGGCAGCATGATGTTGTTGATCTTTGAAATGGCTTTACTTTAATATTTATGATGACATTTTGTTTTAATTTATATTTTCTAATTATTTCAGAATGGCACACAAAAAGGAAAAAATAAAGCAACTATGACTTTTTTTTTTTAGGAAGTAATCAATTCCTGACTGTTAGAAATTGACAGGCAGATTACTAGCAAATTATTTTAATTATCAATAATTATAACTATTTTAGAGGCTTACATCACCAGAGGGCTGCCTGTGATTTTTATAATGGGAGAGAAACTGTCAGTATTTTCCATCTTCTATCTTTTCTCAATGTGGAAAAAGAGAAGTCATGCAAATTATGTATGATAAAGACCACTTCAATTTGTCTCTATTTTGATGTCATACATGCCAACTAGTTAGAATTCTTTCATGCTCTTTCAGCTCTGATGACCAGCCTAGCCCTTATTTATTCCTATTACCATTCCTCCACGTGAGCTCTTGTGAAGTGTTAAGACATCTTTGTACAAAATAAGGAAGAAGAGAGGAGAAGGAACAAAACAGCCTCATTGGGATTTTTAAAGATTTTTCTCCTATTACTATAAGTTTAAAAAGTGCCCATGACAGCTTTTAGAGCCTTTGTGGAGACCCAGCCTCTGACTGCAGTGATCTAGAGAGTTCAGCAACTGTTACTGACACTAGTAAATCAATCAAGGACAGGATGTGCTGGATGAAACACTGGGAGAATTTTGTTTTACAATAATAATCTTATGGACAGCGAGACAAAGATAGGATATAAGCCATAATTTACCTTACATTAAATACAGTCTAGATTTAGCAAGTGTGGTGTCCTCCTGGTTTGGCCTCCCAGGGGAAGGTATAAAGAGGTGTAATAAAGATGCAGGCGAGTGATTTTCCAATGTATTATTATGATATCTCCTATGTTATCACATAGGATTTGCATGGGCTTTCCTCCTTTTTCTTACAAGAGCTTCTGGTAAGCAAATGTAATGCTGCTGCTTCTACTTCTTTGTGCTATGTTGTTTTGTCATGGGGGTCACAATCAGGTAGGAAATGTTCATCAGGTCCATGAGATGTTGTCTACAGAGGCTGGCTTCAAGTGAAGCACAGGTATCCCTGCTGTAGACACTTCCAGCTAGGAAGTGTCACATGAAGAACCAAAATTCCTTGCCCCTGACACAGACTATATACCAAGCCAATATTGGAGTAAGGTGCATAATTGGACAAATTACTGTCTTTCTCTCTGATTGCAGAAAGTTCTCAAAGAAGACCACACTTTCTCCAGTATATTTACCACTTGAAACTATTTAATTAATTTCAACAGTTAACTCTGCAAGTTACCCACAAAAATCTAACCTGAGCATGAAAATAAATGCAGTGTATATTCAAAATTCCATTTTCTTGCTTGTGTCAGTAGAAATTCAAACTCACATTAATATCTACAGTCATGAATTTTCATTTTACTTATGGCTATTTTCTGGTATCAAAGTATGTGCAAAGTGGCAGAATAATCTTCTCTCATGTCAAAGTGCGTCCTATCATCAGTCTTGACCATCCTCCTGGGTGCTTGACATTACAACAATGGGGTGTTTTCATTTATATCTATTTCTGCTGAGCACAAGGCTTTACTTTGCTTTTGGTTTCAAGAAAAAAAAAAGGGGGGAGAGAAGGTTGGAGAACGGAGAGATGGGGATTAGTCATTAACTGCTGATTCCCAAGAACCTACAGAAAAACTGTTTTATTCAAGATGCAATTGGGAGTAGTGATAAAGTACAAAATATAACGGCGTCATCTGAGATGTAACATGGGACATTTATTTAGAGTAACTTAGCAGGAAAGTCTGACAAATACATATTGCTTTATGATTGCCTGTGCCTTTGTTATTCATTTGTCCTTCTCTAATACTTCTTATCCAGTATTTTGGTACACACTAAGACCAGGAAGGTTCATAAACATCTAAGATTAATCTCAGCCATGCTTTTTGATGTCTTCTTTGGAAAAGCAAATGCAGATAAAGCCTTCAGCTGAAGTGATAGTAGTCTGGTAGAGTAGTTCCACAGGAAAACATGATCAACAATGAGTAATGGATCTGTAATCATCAACCAGCCAGCCCACAAGTGGTAGTAAGAAAAGCACAGAAAATGGAGAAAAACATCAGAAAAGATAGCCTCTATCTTTAAGAGATGGCTTAATATCTTAGAGACAACTGGCTTAAAAAAATTTGATAGTTAACCCAGTGAGAAATCCTAAGCAAGTACAGTAAAGCAATTTGACTTAACCCTTCAAGTTGCAACTTAGACCTGCATATTACTCTTCAAATACATTTGCTTTTGTTCTTTTCTTTGGGTTCTAGTCCAAAGATGCTTCCATTTTACATTTCCATTAGCCTTGATGAAGAAAATGTACATTTTCTTCTTTAGTCGCCAATTTACAGAGTGCTGGCCCTGGAATAGTATGCAGATTTTGCTACAAATTGTCAGGTAAGATTTCCAGGTCAGGTATCATTTACTCACACTGACCAAACTTTACCAGACAAAATTGATGCCTAGAGAAGCTACCTAGGACAGAGGCTAGACAGAGTAAGAGAAATAAAGTAGGTATTTATTAAAAAGCCATTCAAAGGACACCTTGGGCAGTACAAGGAACCCAAGATAGACAGCTTGTCATGAGTTCTCACACTTTTATAAATTTCGGTCCATTTACATATTGGGGTTAATTGACCAATTACAGCTTCAGGTAATGAGATCACATTCTCCCAGTCTGCTCCCCCCCAATTTGCTGTTGTTTATACTTTTTGGGGGCTGAAACTGCAATGGTAACCTTGGTGCTCAGGCTGGATAAAAATTGTTTAGTCTAACTAAACTGTGAAGAGAACTTGGTAACACTTTATATGAATTTCAGAGTTGTATACTAATGCAGTACAGAATCTGAAAAATATGAGAGTTAAAACTTAAGGCATCAAAATAACTTGTGTTTAAGGTGTCAAGGGAGTAGAAATGGGCAAAATATCAAACTACTAAAAATGGCATTCGTGTGCCTTACTGAAATGTAATCATATCTATTGAATTGTTTGTCCAATAAGTCTGGATCTTTGTAAAATATGTGTTTTTCATCAGTCCATCAAGAAGGTACATTGCCAAGCCTTTACAGAAATAACAGGCTATGGTAAGAGAACTTTTAGTAAGGTCTAAGTTCCTGTGAATGCTTAGTGACATTGTCCCCTCAGTATTTCTGCTACACATTGGAGGAACTCCATCGTGTTGCTGAACTTTCCTTTCCTTTGGCTTTCTTTGGTGACAGAAGTCCTCCAAAATGCCTCATGAGGCAAACCACAAATAGTGAGAACACATTTTAGCTGCACTGCACGTTCCTTTGACACTTTGGCGCGAAAAGGGCATTTTGAAAGGAAAATGATAAATCACCTCAATTTTCAGAGAAAGCTTTCTAACATGATGGAATGGTAATTTTCATAATTTTTCACATGTAATTTTTGCAGGAGGCCAAACTGTTTAATAAAAGGAGATGGATGGTGAGGAACAGAGTCATAGTTTCAGTCAAGTCATAACATCTTGTAAGAGAAAATCTTCCTTTTGAGTTTTCTTCAAAATGGACTTTGTAAAATTTCTAAGTAATAGAAGTGCAGTGCAGAAATGGCCTCTTTTCTGAGCTTCCTGGAAAATTTGCTCTCTCAGGGACAAAAAAGATTTAATAGGATTTGAAGAAAAAAGAAAATCAACTGTCAGCTTTAATCATAAGTAAGGTTAGTAGGAAGTGCTCTTGAGCAACAAAGTTCTGTTATACTGCACCTCAGCATTCGAAGTAAAATAATTATTTTTTCACTTTAGCTATTTAAAACCACACTTTCCCTAGACATACAACTGATAATATGATTTATTTTAGACAATGCTGGTGTGTACAAAGAATATTTTGATTCAGGTTCTCATACATTTAAGTGCCTGCAAGGCAGACAAAAGCATCTTCATTATTTCCAGCAGAAATACATCACAGAAGGTAATTTAGTCTTCTCATTTCTGTTTCAGGATATGCTAAAGACAGCTTTGAACAAGTTCTAACCTTTAAACTACAACATTTTCAGGACACTTGGAAACAATAATAAATATAATATTTGTGATTAAAGACCACATGATCTGAAGTGTATTACTGCAGATTTTTTTGTTTTACTTTGCTCCTTCAATACAGCTTATTAATGGTTAAAGCTTTAATAAGAACACCATATTTTGTGAACTGTGGCAAAAGCATATTAAACAGATCTGTTTTTCAATGACATATCCCTCCCAAAACCTTAAGTATAATTCCATTATGAAATGGAATATAATTTAGGAATATTTACCATAATTTAGTATAATTTACATTCTGAAAACAGAGGAACTAATTTGAAATTAGTGGAACCATGTTGTCAGAGAGGAAAATACTCTTCATGGGAGAAACATACTTTTTTTTTTCAGGATACATGAGTGCACTTCAAGGTCTTAGAAGAAGGAAATAAATTATTCTACTGTTACCCAGCACAGGTTATTAAAAAAAATCTCAATTTATTGAAATATCGTACTGCTAACTGGGTGTTTTAGGTCCTAGTGGGGCATGCCAGTTGACCTCTACTACATTTTTTGGGGTATTTCTTGTCTAATACACATGTAAATATGAAATTACTGATATTAAAGACTCAGTAAATAAAAATATACATATTTCTAAAACAAAAAAATTCTCAGCAAGATTCATGAAGAAAATAAGAAAGTACAAACTGAAAACACAAACTATTCTCAATCCAAATATAAGTGCAAACTATTGTACTTAGAGACCAACCTCATTTCTCATCCCAGTTCTGCCCTTTGCTTACTGCCTTTTTTCAGTAAAATAATTTAATTTTTGTGGCTCAAGTTCTTACAATTATTATTTATTTTTCTTTCTTTGTCAGACCTGCAGGTGTCTGCTCTGCAGATGTGAGCTGTGAAAGTTCAGTTGAGTTGAAAATTTCAATGCACAAAATTTGAGCTATCTACAGTTGTTCTTTTCTTTGGGGGTCTCACACCAGGTCTCATGGATCACCTCCACTTTAAGAATACATTTTTTTTCAGACTGAAGTGTAATGTTGGAGTCCATCAATGTCAAGACCAAGGGGCAGAAACAAGGGTTTGGTAGTCTTCTCTTGAAACTCAACATTGTAATGTTACTGGAAGTTTTTAAAAGAGAGTTCCTATGCTATTTTGAAAGGCAGAATTGTAGCCTGAAGTAAGTCCTGATCCTGCAGAGGTACATTACGTGCTTAGCTCTCCATGTTTTGGGACATTTAGTTGAATTCCATAACACTATTCACTGGGCCAAAGTTGAATTTACAGGTAAGTCTTTGTAAACTTGTGTCTCAAAATCAATAGTTTCTTTCTGACCTTATTAATCTCTTATCCTTTTTTCCAGTTTTGTTCTATTCAATAATTCTTAAACAGTCTGATTGGGTAGATTAGAGAGCTATGGAATATGGTTCAATAGGGTTGACAGATTTCTCAATAAGTCAAAATCAAGCATATTTTGTCATTGAAACTGTTTTTACAAGACTGCAAATTTATTAGTGATGTCATAGCTCCAGTGCAAGTCCACCAGCCACTGAACAGGGGCAAAACACAAGTAACATCAGCCAAGGATTGAACCAAGGATTCAATGTTTCTGTATTCCTGCTGTTGTTCTTTTTCTCATGCTCTGTAGAGTGATGAACTACAACATAGTCAAAGAATGTATCAGTGCAGTTGCTGGGCAATGTTTTGGAATAGTTTTATAGAAAAAATCTGCCCCAGAAAAATACACCTCCCACTGAGGTGCATCATATACAGACAGAGAATTCAATTTTCTTGCGTTCACGTCGTGCTAAAATTCTTGTTACAAACTACAAATCTGCATCCACAAATTAAATCTGCTGGTCACAAATCTTAAAAACATATTGTTTTTAATAAAACAAACACTTTTCATCAGATTCCACTCACAGAATTTACTTTATTACCTTACCCAGGCTGGATGATGAGGATAAACTCAATGATAAATGAAAAAAATTAAATGTCTCTGTCTCTTAAGTTGTAAACATAGTTTTAAAACATACAGTTTGTTAGTTAAATGCTAAAATGGTCTTTTGACTTGTATCCATATAACAATGAATAACTAACTATTCCTCTTGAATTAAAAAGCCCTGCACATTTACTGGGGCACAGACCTGTTCAACAAATTTATTTGCCAAGCTCCTACTCTCCAAAACTCTTTTCTTCTGAATGAAAACATGATCATTTTTCCTCAAGCACCAGTCAGAGTGTTGCTGTCTCTGGGGAAGAGGCAAGGACAGACTTCTGCTAAGGGGAAGATGACTCCAGCTATGACATGGACCTCCTAACAGAGTGCAGACCCCAATACCTGAGACAGACACTGGCAGCCAGTGCCACTAACAGTCCCATGCACTTCAAGGGGAGCTGTGGACAAGGTCTGGCTAAAAGGTTATTAGGCCAGAAATTCACCAAATTAAAAGTTTACAGGGCCAGAGACAAGGATAATATATTTAAAGGCTCTATCCAGATGAGAAAATACTTAAAGCCTGCAGCTAGAGGGCACAAGCACAAACAAGGACAAACACTCCAGTAACATATCTGAGGAAAGGAACAGGTCCAAAATCTGGGCTTAACTGGAGCCCTGGGGCACTAAGTGTGGTTAGAAGTCCCAGGTGAAGCCAGTCAGGGCCATAAATGCCAAGCAGTGTCCTGATGGTGTCTGTCTTTCCTGGATTCAACTGCATAATAATCACCCCAGTGGGCTCAAACCAATCTAACACATTAAAAGAATGTATCTCATTAATTTCATTCTCACTGTTCCAATGTCACTTAAAAACAATTATTCTACCACAAAATATGGTGGACATAAATGGTTTCTGGTCATAAGTTTGCTCCATCTAGGTTATATTCATGTCATATGCTTGCTTCTTGCAAATATTAGGAGGATGAAAGTTGTTTTTCCCAGGAAGAATATTTCATTGTAGTACCCAAAAAGCTGGAAATGAATATTTTAAAGAAAAGTTAAATAGAGCAAGAAAGCATTCTGCCTACACTGTTAACTAGATATATATAAAAAGCCCACAGATTTTACTGCTGTTTTTGCAGAAAGGTCTGAGTTGGTCTGTAACAGTGTGGAAATGGATGGTGATTGCTCTCCTAGAGTGCCTTCTGAGGAAGGCACTTGGGTGGGTGGAGGCAGTCACTGAATCAACAGTGACACACACCACAGACAGGTCAGCCAAAAAAGACAAGAAGGGTCTCCTGTACAGAGCTCCAGTGAAGTTTATTGCAAAGTCATGCTGAAGGAATCCAGTGACAAAAGACCCAAATCACTGCAGTGTCCCGGGTTAAGTGTGGGGTCAGGGGCCAATGGACTGTGGGCGCAGGGGTGATACAAGGGCAGGGAAAAGGGCAGTGACCTACAGCGAATAGAGGTAGATTAACACAATGGGGAAAACCTGTGGCAGATAGTTCCAGGGCATTACCCTAGAAGCTTCCCTGATGGCCTCAAGAGGCTCCACGTTGGTCCATAAACAATTAGAGATATAAGTAAGAATATTTCTTAGTTATCCTACCAACATTTAACTGATGAATATTCTCACTCAGTTTGACCCATGGGCATTCCTATGGCATATACAAACATATCAGAAAATGCTTACTCAGTTCTTTACTTACTAAGAAGTAAGAACTTTACTTAAGAAGTAAGGACTTCTTACATTATTGATGGAAGAACCAGGTCACTTCTTCCAATAAAAGTAATAGAAAACTTGTGTGAGTGAAGGAAAATACTAATCTTCCAAACTTGTTGGCAGAAAACAGGTCTGCAAAGATATTCCTCTTCCCAGTTGTTATCTGAACTCAAAATCTGAAATAATGTTGTGCACATCCCAATAAAGATATGTAAGAACACTTCCTACTACCTGGAAGGTATATAATTTTCAAATGTTTCTGTGGTGCCTGAAGTTTGGCAACACTTCTAGATATTATACCAAGAATAATATTTTAAGCAATACAACATAGTTATTGGTACATCTTCTTACTGGAGAGAGAACAGAAACACTCACAAAAACTAATTTGTCGTTAGAGCTGATTATTAAAGTTAACAGGGAAAAAGAATATATTAAAACCAGTTTAGTTTCTACTGAGATAGATCCCTAAAATTTCACTGAGAGGAAGTTTAGTCTGTAACTAACTAATGCTCAAATTGTTGCTTTTCTAAGTTGCAGTAAAACAAATACCTTAGTTGGCTTCCAAAACTCTAAAAGCACTATGGCACTAACATGGAAATAGCCAAGAACTGTAGGAATACAGCAAATCAAAATTCAGCTCTCTGCAACTGTAAGCTCAAAAGAGTGATTTACAATGCCTGTATTGATTTTTCTATCTTTCCTTAATAGTGTTGTCAAACTTTGGGAACCATCACCATAATATTGTAGAAATGACCAGCCCATAATTCATGTGTAAAGTTTTCCACTGTATTATGCTCAAATCCTTCTATTATTTGCTTGCCAAACTTTCTGGTAAAATTTATTTACTTCTTTGTGGCTATTTGGAATTTCTCATAGACTTTTTGATTCGTCTGCTTAATATAAAAATAATTTTGGCCAGTAAGTTCAAATTTTCTTGGTAGAATGTCTGATGACTAACAGAAAAACCAGAGAAACAAAATGAAAATGCCACACAGACACTCACACACAGTACTCCATTTTAAATTTTTCTGATTTTTGGTTGTGATTTTACTTCAAAGAGGCAAAAATTTAGAATAACTCTTACAGCTAACCTAGCCATTTTCTTCCTCCTTTCTGCTTAACCTGTTTATATACTAGCCCAACTAGCTGTCACTCCAGTTTAACAACCAATATATGTGAAAAAGTGTATTGTAACTAAGCTGAGCTTCTCTCCTTCCTCCAGCTGCTCTTAAGTTCCACAACACTTTTTTCACTTAAGTCTTCTGCCTTGTAAGTTAGTCCTATATTGGCATGCTGGAGATTCAGAAATAGAAAAAAATTAAGCAGCCAAGATAATATCTAGTACTTTATTTCTGATTCATACTGCAGCACAGAGTCATCCTAATGTATTTAATATAGTCTTAACAAGGAAAAAACCTTAAAGAAATTAAAATAAATAATTTGTGGGAGAAGGAGTAGAGGACAAAACAGAGAGTGTTTTGCTTAAAAATCAAGTTGTTTAACTTCAGTAAGAGACTTTATTAATAAGTGACAGCATAAAGAAGGGAAGACTGAGGCTTTATCAAGAGGAACCAGTAAAATCTCCTCTGCCATTGTAATGGAGGTTGAAGGGGAAATCTGTGTTGAAGAAAGTGTCAAAATGCCACAAGATCCTCCCCAAAATTAAGAGAGCACCAACCTAAATTCTCTATACTTGTTCCAATAAGACATTATAGTCTTATCTGGTCTTTTTCATTATTTGGCCATGAAAAAGGCCCTCACACTGCAGGTCACAGAGTAAACCCATTGGTATTGTTTCCCCTCGTTGTAGTATCTGCAGCTCTTTCCACTGTCAGCAGAGCTTCAGCAGAAACCAGAGCAGAAAGAAGCTCTGCTCCCCTCCTGGCAGCTCTGGCTGTGAGGAATGGGCACTCTGGGAATCAAGGTTGTTTGAAGATGTTTTTCACTATCAGGATGATTACTCTACAGAGATATGCTAAGTAAGCACTGGAAACATACACCAAGATTAACCTCCAAACCTCACACAGTTGCTTTACCTCTGTGTTTTCTGATAGAGGCCAAGAAGGGGATGCAGAGGATTGCCCTCCTTTTCATCTTCCGTGGAAAATGTGGGCTTGATTCCCAACTGAAAACAAAGAGCCAGCTCCCTCTGGATGCACTGCTTTCTAAAAATGTTGTTGTATAAAGCAGGGGCCTTGTGAAAAAGGGTGCAGAACCATAGTGATCAGCTGAAGAAAGTCTTTCATGAAAGCAAAAATCTCTGAGTCTGCATCTTGAAATGCCTAAAACTGTGCTGGGGAATAACATAGGGAAGAGTGGCTGCTGCTGACAGGGGAGACATCCTGGATTTCTGGTATCCTTTCAGTCCCAGCTAGCAAGGAAGTGCACAGCCCAGTGCCACAGTGGTGTGGGGAATGGGGAGCTAGTGAGGACTGACTTTACCATCACGGTGCAGCCATAATGGTCTTTCTCCAGGTCTTTGAGCAGGAATAGACAAAGGAGGCACAGCAGAGATGTATGACAATATTGTTCCTCCAACTATATCCAGCTATTCAGCTGATTCCCTTTAGCTGATCTGACAGAAGATTATAACCTCAGGAGGTTTTGGTAGAAACCCTTTAGAAGTATGTAAACATTAGGGATTAGTTAAGCTACCTCATAGAAAAGTGCAACCAGTAAAAATATCAGTCCAAATGGAGCATTATTAGTGTCTGAAGCCATGTTGGGCTATTGAGTTTTGAACTGGGCCTTGAAAATCCTACTTAAGGCTTCTTGGGATTCAGATAAAGGCTTAGACTGGAGAATTAAAAAGAAGGCAGTAAGCTTATCAAATTTATGAGTTATTTAAAGCCTGGGAAATTAAACGTTAAATATATTTCAGGAAAAGAATAATAATAAGAGCTTGAAAATTGAAAAAATTAGACTGTTGTCAATTATGAAGTTGAATAAAGATATATACAGACACTTAAATAGAGACAAATAATGAGCTCTGAAGAAACAGCAGAAAACAGAAGATAACTATCTCAATGCCAATATCTTGGATAACAGATTCTATTTCAAAGGAGGCAACAAGAAAGCAAATGGTGATTTGAATTACATTATTAGGAGCATTATGTGTAAAATCAGCAATTAGTATACTTCCCTCTGTTATACAGTGTTAAGGACCCAGCCTCAACTGTTCTGTCTCAGTTCAAAAAGAGAACAAAGGAAGTAGAGAGTTCACAATCTAGAATGACAGAGAGTGATTAAAAGTTAGGAAAGAAGCTGACGATAAAAGAGCATGCTTAGACTCAAGAAAAGATAACTCAGGGAAAAATAAATTCTCAGGAAATAACAATAAGGATATTATAAAAAGACAGGCTTCAATTATTCTGACTTCTGAGAGCGGACAAGAAGAAAATAAAATGAGCTTAACATAAATTGCAACATGAACATTCTGTTTAAATATTAGGGAAGGCAATTCTCAAATGCGAAAAAGTTAGCATAATGCTAGATATTATTGTAAAAAGGTCATGTATCTACCCAGAAACTTTGAAAAGCATATAAATATCGAACAACTGCTATGTGAGCATTCTCACATGAGATTGCTATTACATGTACCTTGCTGTAAGATTCTAAACCAAAGAGGAAGGTATGTTTTGCTCTTAAAAGAATGACTAATTCATCATTTAATGAGGTAACTTTTTAAGCAAAATCTAAGAAGAGAAACACTCTCAATAAAAAGATTCATTCAGAAACAATTTTAGGATTAGTCTGGGCGAATGTTATATAGATTTGGATTTGATCAACAATTCATTATGGTGGAACACTCTCTGTTCTAGTTATCTTGGAGAGCTGGTAAAGCAAATCTTAGGAAGTTCACAAACTTGATGTAAAAATATCTAACTAAGAAATTTCCTAACATGAGACAAGTTTGAATCCAAGTGTAATTTACATATTTTTCAGTTGTTCTGAAAAAGAATAAATATGATGAACTGTATTTATTTTAAATCTGATTACATGGTCATTAGTAACTACAGATATATTTTCGAAAGGATATGTATTTTTTATCTTGACATAAACTATAACAGTCTTTATTTCCAAAGCACCCTTTTCAAGGAGAATTTTGCAGGCAAGCAGTCCACAGATCCCTGACCAAAATTAACAAGTAAGCCTGTGTGATTTCTTGAAAATTTAAAAAACAATATTAATTGCTTTTGACTGTAACAGATAGAAATGCTCATATTTCCTGACATTTAGACAACTCTCTCTTCATAGCACCTTCCTTTCCTCCCTCTAAAAACTGCAACTTCGAGTATTTTAAGCCTTAAATTCTATTTAGTGTTTGAAATCCAGAATACAATTCCTGAGTGCATTTATACAGTAAAAAATGCATGAGGCAGTAAGGGGATAGAGGGTCTATGAAGGTAGGTAAACCAGACAGGACGTAGGAAAGTTATGATCTGACATCACTTTGTAGTATATTTTTCTCTATTGTAAGGGACTGTTCTCTAAATTGCAATTGAGTAGTAATTTAAATCTACACACTACTCAGCTGTGCCTTTTAATTTTAACTAAAAGCCACAGAAAATTCTCAGAATTCCAGACAATCCCATCCTGAAATGGAATTTAGAAGTCCTAAAAACAACCAGTTTTAACATCTAAAAATACATGCAGGGGGGAAAATTGCCCATTAAATCCTTCTCAGTAAAAGTCACTGCAAGCAGAGATTCCTAATCAAATCACCCACAACTGTCTAGAAATTGTTTTTACTGTAAGACTAAAAAAGAGGAATCTCATTAATAATTTCAACTATAATTTATGATTCAGCAGATGCACTGTGCAGCTCATGTACCACAACTGCACACAAAACTCTAACCTCCAAAAGCTTGAAGCCCAGTTTATGCCTGCATTCTGCAATGAGGAGTGGAGAATTCTGTGTGGTAAAGTTTTACAATTTCGATACCTAACAAGTTGTCCCTATATTTTACCAGGCTTAGACATTTGTCAGGCATGAAAACAGAACAGAAAATAAGGATGTATGTCACACATGTCAGCTATTTAATAATGTACTTTATCCTACTAAGTGCATATTCTAAAGATAGTGACACCGCAGCAATACATGAATCATTCTCTCAGCACTTTTTCCTAATCTTAAATCTTTGCTCAGTGGAAGTGAAAACACTGCCGATTTTTTGGTTCAGACTCATAAAGAACAAGGATTAGCCAAGTGTCAGTTAAGAAGGTTATACTGTACTGTGTGAGATGATATGAAATCAGAAAGGATCATCTGCTATGCTTTGCATATTGCAAAATGGGTTAGGCCACAATCACCCAGTTGTCTTGTAAAAGACCAATTATAATCCCAGACATTCTTTTCATTTGTCTTAAAATTATGACCTCCACATAATATGTGTCCTCACTCTTCAGGGTTTTTTGACCATAACTGTGAAAATGCTTAATTGAAATTCTGGTTTAAGCATTCATATCAATATTAATAATAATTAAAAATATAGGTAAATATTCAAAATCAATAGACTTCCACCCTAGATGCTTAAGTTCAGTTTACCTATTATTATTTAAAATACTTTAGGGGAGGCAAGTACCTATTTATTATTGAAGAGCATATTGACCCCATATATTCTGCAGCTGAGACCAAGGGGATTTTTGGAGTTAGTCAGAAATTGTTGCTTATGAATATTTTACAAGGTTTTAACAGATTTTTTGCAAACTACAACATGGTGAACCACAGATAAAACTCAGCCAGTCTTATGATTTTCAGGTACAAGTCTTATGAAACATATATGTGCAAAAATACAAAAGTACAAAATGTGGGGACCAAACAAGGCAAAATACTCAGAACAAGTTGGGCAGTTGAAGAAAATACTTGCAGAACTATTAACTATATTCTTTATTTTGTTGGTAGAAACAAAGATTTAATCCATCTTGTGGAAACTTGAATTGGTTTAGCCACCAAAGAGGCACATTTCTCTTTAACATCTCAAATTGCCACGTCTTAATTTACTACAGGAAAGAAAGAACTTCTGATGAGCACATCTGTTGTACCTGCCAGACTAATTTAGGCAACATTTCATACTACAGAACTCCCAGACTCAGCCAAGACTTTTCAAAACGTAACAGAGACTCTGTAAAGATGACAAGTTGCCAAGAGTAAGATTTCTTCTTTGTCCAGAAGCTGACAAATTTGTTTCTGTCATCACCATTCAATGACATTGTATGAGGTCAGAGGGGCTTTGCTTCTGCATGAGCTCAAGCCAGGTCGTAGATGTACAAGTTACAGCTCTATAAGAACCAAAAGGACCAGTGGCCAAAAGAGTACACTGAAAATACTGTGTGTGTGTCTCTGTGTCTGTATTTTTGTGTGCGTGTGTTTGTATTTGCAGAATTTTGTTTGTATTTGCAGAGCTGAGGAAAAACAGCATTTTTCATGAAACTAGATTGTTGGAGTGTATAAAATAGAAACCTTTCTGAATCTCTCAGAGAAGAAACGAATGAAGGGATTGAATTAAAGCCTTTAGAGAAATTAAAATATATTAAACCACACAGACATGAAATAGAAGTGTAAGTTTTAGTTTTAAGTAGGAATACTATTAAGCCATACAGACATGAAGTAGGAGTTTTAGTGTTAAGTAAGTAAGAATATAGTTTAAGTGCCTCAAGAAAGTAAAAAAACGTTCAAGTCTAGTTTAAAGTTCAAGCCCAGTTAAAAGTTCAGTAACTTAGCCCCAGACATAATGAAAACATAGTAGAATATTACTTGCATTTCTAGATAGAACAGACAGAACCATTTACATGAATAGATAGAACTATATGTGTAAATTTTGTATAAGAACTGGCACTACTTTCTTACATTAGAATTAAGATTCTAATAGGTGTAGAAAGAATGGTTTAGATTTGTGTTTTTAGCTCATTGGATGATTTATGAATAAAAATCCCCTGTATTGGGGTGAGAACACACTTACAGAAGAAGAAATGGAAGAAGAGAAGAAGAAAAAAGAGAAGAAAAAAGAAAAGAAGAAGAAAGATGTGGGAGCTGCTGCTGCTGCCTCTGCTTGGGACTCTATGCCAGAAAACTTTAACAGAGACTTTAATATTCTGAACTCTTTGCCTTCGAGACTGATATATTCATGCAATAAACAGTTTTACAGCAACCTTCTACTGCTCTTGTCTCTTTGAAGACCCAGACACCTGAATAACTCAACACTGAGTCATTAAAGCAAACACCTTTTCCATTCAAAATTCTTCACCCAAACAGTTTAGAAAAAAATTTCTTAAGATATCTGGGAAATAAACACTCATAAGGTAAAAATATAAGTTAAGACATTATTAAACAACAGAGTGCAGGAATAACATAATATGGGAAGGCATTTTGTCATATTTTCTTGCTTTATGGCCACCTAAGAAAGGTGGTTGACATAATGAAGCAGAAGAATGAAAAATCAAGGAACACATCTGAAGTGGTTTAATATATCTTACTGAAGAGAAATAAATATTCCTTGTGAAGGAATGTAAACACAGGCTAAGAGGCCAATAGGAAAAGAAACACAGAAGTTAACTCATTGACATATACAGTTCTGGACATGGAGCTAAGATATTGTCTCTGACCTAGTATTCCAAGTACCTCATCTGGATCTTCTGTGATTAGGTGTTTACAGGCATGATTGAATCGTTTTTTTAGAAATATTATTCTCAAAAAGTCCTGGTGGACTTTACTCAAAATTTTACTTTATTCCGATCACTTAGCAGGTTGTTAAAGAATAGGCCAGTGAGGCAACCCACCCATCTCAAAGAACAGAAGGTTTTTCCTAGGCAAATAGGATATAGCTGAGTGTTCTCTTTATTATTCACTGTTGGAGGGGGAGGGAAGTTGCATTGATTTTCTCTGGTTCTGTATCACCAAAATTTGATTAAGAGTGAATGGTGTGGTCCTAAAATATCCTCACATCTTTAAATAATTCATGCTTCAAAAGACCATGTTTCCCAGAAGGCAACAAAAAAAGTTTGATAAATACTAGGAACTTCTCCTGTAAAAGCGAGTTGTTTTTGGAGCAACCTTTTTGGAGCTACCATAGATGACTTTTAAGTAAGGAACATTTTGAAAAATCTGAGAAATAGTAGAGGCTGACTGAAATCTTCCAAATATTGATTTTCTGAATGTGCACAAAAATTCCACAGTGTGATCTTATTTGGAAAGGTTAATATAATTTGTAAGGTTGTTTACCTATGCTGTAATTTATACTTTATTTATAATAGTTCATATATGAACTATGCATGTTGTTGTATGACCTGCCCATCTTTTTTTTTTCTTTTTTCTTTTTTTTTAATGGTGCAATGAAATCTGTCAGCAAAAAAGGTTGAATTAACAGTGAAGCTGCAGATGCATGACAGAACATATATTATTCTGATGAAAAAAATGGAAACTTCACTGACAGGGCTTCACAGCTAAATTTGCTTTTCTTGCTTGCCTCTGTTTAGTCCTATCACCACTAAATGACAGGCTGGGAACATGAAAAACAAATAAACAAAAACAAACAGCTGAAGAATATGTTTCTTTTCAATTTTATGAATGATGATGGTTGTGTGTTTGTGCTAAAATTAGGTATTACCTTCATAAAATGCATCTCCTGAGTGAAATAAATATGCTGTAAGTGACTATAATGTTTTAATTCTGCCAAGTGACTGAAAAAGAGGGAAGACTTGTCATGGTGATAGAATCCCATAACCTCCAAATACAAAATAAAACAGTGTCAGACAGACTCATTACTGAGGGGAACTTTTTTTAAAGTAAAAATCAATAAATTTTGAAGCATTGATTAACATCATACACCAAATGTACAGTCAGTGTCTTTCATCTTATGATCCACATTCTTTCCTCAGTGAAGAGCTGACCTTTTAAAAATGCTGTCTTTTATTCAGGATTTCAGAGACCAAACAAACTGCAAAATCGCAGCCACAGCTCTTTTGATTTGTGGTAGAAATCATTACTGTGTCTGCTTGACACATAGCTGTTACCAGCACAGTTAAGCTAAGAAAGCTGAAAAAAAGAAAGAAAAAGGTCATTGCTGACATGTAGGCACACTGTCCTGGGGGCTGCTGAGTCAGGTGCTGGGCTGCTGTCCCCAGATCACCTCCTTGGCCATCCCTGTTCTCCAGGTGAAACCACCATCTCAGGATGGCCAGAGCCTGAAACGTAGCCACTGCCTTAGCTGCCCCTGTGAAAACACCCTGAGTAGGCATAAATCCTGTCAACATTAACCTTTGGGTTGGTTTTTGTGAAAACTGAGACTATGTAGGGCAGAGGGACTATAGCACATGAAAGACTGCATGCAGACCAGGGCTGAGGGCTGGGGAGAAGATTGGCAGCCTGAGGGACAAAATCCCTTTGCCTGATTCAGCTGCAGCTGCACATTTGACCACATCAGCTCCTAAGTCTGTGAATATCACTGCTGGCAAATAGCGATACCGGGACCGGTCCAGCTGGGAAGTCCATGGTGTAAATATAAGAGAGATGGGAACAATGGAGTTGCCTCAAAAAATAAAGAACTTCTAATGTAACGAAGGTAGCAACTGCATGGTACTAGGGGCAACCTCCAAAGACCCAGGAGTGTGGCAAACTGAACAATATATAGAGGTATCAGATGGCAAGGGTCCAGTCATGAGCGCAAACTAGGAGCATGCCCTTAAAAGTGACCGGTTCCGAACCAAGCCAGAACAAGAACCAGAAACATGACCTCATACAGAATGACCACATTGGCATGCTACCTCCCATGGCCTCAGGCCAAAGCCTCCTGCCTCTGCAGGTGAAGCCCTGCCCACCCCAATTTCCACATGTGAATATTTCAGACCTATAATCTTGCTTTTATAAAAGCCCACATGGATGGGTGATTGAAGTTCTGTGAGCTTGAAAACAATATTTAAATCAAAACGAGTACCCAAAACCATAAATTACCATTAAGTGTACAGGCATAGTAATTTTCTGATGATTTTTCCATTTCTTCCTCCCCTTGCCCTTTTTTATCTTCCTGGGTTTTTTTTTTTTTTGGTTTTTAGGTCCAAGGGCAGAAAAGTGAGAAAATCTTCACCCTTCCTGAGATGGGAAACTGGTTCAAAACATTTTTCTATCTCAACTGCACATTCTTAAAAAGCAGATAACCCATCAAACCTAGGATTGGGCAGAAACAGGAGATGCAGATTTGAACTACTTAAGGCTAATAAGGATATAAAACTAGAGTTGCTTTTCTTTTGACAGAGCTCTAAAAATGCACTCATATATTTTTCAAGAGAAAATTGAGAAAGGCAACCAAATCCACAGGGTCACCTGTGCAACCACCGCTGTTGCAATCTGCCGGTTCAAGTCTCATACACAGTCACGGTGCCAGAGGTAGAATTCCAGATCTGTTTCTTACAGTATGTTGGAGAAATCCCTACTTCTGGTGTATCATTCTCTTGGCCACCATTGTCAGTTGTCTGATCTTACAGCATGTAAGCAGTACAGGGAATTGTATGCTGTCATCTTTTGAATTCTGCTACAGGAGGTCTGCATGACCCACAGAAATTATCTGACAACTGTGCAAGTAACAAAGTATGCAAAATCTGCAAAACTTAGTATTTTAAAATGAAAATGGAAGCATGGCCTTAATTAAAGAGTTCTTTTCTCACATGAAATTCCACTGGGAATTTTCAAATTCCATATAAAGATCATAATTCTGCAACCAGCTTCACAACCTTCTGCTTCTGCCTTGCAAATATTCCTTATTGACATTAAACTTGAAATACAATTCCACAAATGACCCTACATAAGGCTAGTGATGAGTAATAAATGATTTTTTGTTCTGTTTTCCAAGACCACCTTCCTCTTTTCCTTCTTTCATATAATACATAAATTCTTAATTCAAGCTCTCTTTAAATATGTAGGCAGATTAAGAATAAATACCTGATTCTTTTCTTCCGGCTGTTATGAATGAATCCAAATGTGTTATCAGCCAAATCTGATGAGAAACACAGATGTTCTGAACTTTCAATGAATATCTCAGGTGACTACTGAACTGCAAACAAATTCATTTGATGAACCATAAGCCCAGTGGAATAAAATCTTCCCTGATAAATATATTATTCAAAGTCAAACTCTAACTTTCTAATTTCATCTCAGGACAGTATAATATGCCTCTGACAATGAGCTGAAAATTAATAAAATATCTGTTGCAGATTCATTTCTGTTTTCTGAATTTGGAGGTTGCTAGGTGATGAAAAATAAATTGAATCAAAAGAAAATGCTTATGGGAAGCTACGAAACAGATTGCAGGGTACAATACTTTGAACATGAATTAGCATATTGTTATGAAAGAGAAGGCATTTTATAGAATTATGGGACTGAAGATTTGATAAGAAATTACTATCAGAAGACATAAGCATGACAATAATTCTGGAGGCACTTAGTGGTTAGTAATGAAAAGCAATAAATAACTGAGAGTAAGAGAAAGGAAAATGCTAGAGAAGATGCAAGAAATCAAACAGCCTGCCTGCTTCTTAGATCTAGAAAAACTATAACTGAAACCTGCTCTGACATAAAGTAAAATGCTGTTGACAATATGTATTCATGCAGGCATAGTCAAAGACAAGAGAATATGCCTTCAATTCCTTTGTTTAAATAGCTTCATCAGCTTCCCTGCCTAATTAGAGGATCCTTGGAACACTTCTTGAGAATAAGAATAATCTCAATGGCAGAGATCAAGATAAAATATCATCATTAATTGAGGCAGAGAGCTCTGTATAATTTGTTTAATTTTATGTATTAAAAAAATCTAAATATTTCAGTGCAAGGATCAAGCTTAACTGCACAAGTTAGTAGTGTATTTGATGAAACTTTTCTAAGCAATACAACCTTGGATGTATTGGTTTCGTCTTCAAGATTTCATTTCCTCAAAACAAAGAGTGGTCATACAAAGGGATTAAGGAAAATCAAGCTACATGGGAGACTACTGCAGAAAATGGAACAACATAAATGTAGCAATAGGTGCAAATGAAATGTAAAACCATTTACAGCAATTTACCTTTAACCTTGGGCACCATTATGGGGAACTCTATGGGGGCCTGAGAAAAGAAAGAAAATACAGGACAGAAAACAATGTACAAATGTGAATTTTATTTTTAGCAAAATCTGCCAGCAAATGCAATGTATATATGGAAAACTTGTAAGTAGATGTCAGCTATTAAAAATCAAGCATTGTTGAGACAGGCACTATTGAAATCCAGACACTGTGACATGCAGGATGAGCAAGCAGTGTCCTTATTCCCCATTTACTGGCATGCTATAATAGTGACAAAGACCACGGACATGTGTCACTTCTAAAATTTTTACTAAGGAGACAGTCAGCACAGCCCAAGGCTTCTCAGTGTAGTCCCTTGAAGGAAAATCTGGCTCAACCTGTGCCTTTGCCTTGTTAAGGTCTATTTGGAGTCTTGACTTTTTTGAGGGGATTCTTTCTGCCACAGTTCAACTTCATAACAACACTGGGACCCTCCCAGTAATGTGCTTTTGTCTTTGTCAGCCTATGGCAGGTTTTTGGACATCCCACTGGCTGTAAGATCAGACTGAAACAGCTCATACTTTTCTTTGTGCATAGCTTTTTTCAGATTACTTGTGTGGACTTTCAAAGTCGCTTATGCCAATAGGCTTAAAAGACTTGCCAAGTAGTCGCAGTCATGGACTAAGTATTTGTTAACCCTGGGGAAATTTCACACCAGCACTTAAGAACAATTCCATTACACTGGCATTGGCAACCATGAGAATCCAGTAGTTGGGCTCTTTTTGAGAGTCTGGGTTATGGTGCAAAGCAAACAGGAAGTTGTGTGAATGCAGTTCGCATGTTAACAATCCCGGACAAACAGTACCAGGGCTGACATTATTTTCTGTCTCTCTGCAGGACTTAGTAGCCTGGGGAAAGCCCAGTGCTAAACTGCCTCTCCCCAGTCTTCAGAGAGCTTGTAAGGAAGAGTCTGCAGCATTCAGAAAAACACCAGCTTTCAGAAAAACACCAGGTGAATACTCTGTTGAATAAATTCTATATTATTAGAGATGCCTAGCTTAACTCAGAGTTCCCAGCATTGCACTTGCTCTGCACATCTGGCAGCAAAGGAGATTTTCTTAGGAACTTTTTATATTCTAAACATGACTTAGGACTGGTGACTGAATCAGTTTTGCAGCAATGATGAAAACCTCTTTCAGCTAGGTTCTGGTTATAGAGAAAAGGGGGTCAGGTTTTTATCACGTTTTTGTTCCATGCCACCCACGTCATCGCTGGGGGCATGGTTTCAGAAGGAGCAGCTGAGTATCAGAAACTGGAAATTCCCCACCTTACCTGTCTCTCTCTGTCTCCCTCTGGGGAAAAGAGGTTGGGATCACCACTCTGCCATCGTCAGTCCCTTGCCCATTTTCTGTTCCTTCAGCGAATTCCTTCCATATTGCCTTTGTCTGGAGACCATGTGGGCAGCACTAATTTTAGGAAGTGTCTTTCTTTGTTCTTGGAGGTAAATATCCTTTTGTGGGTGAAACACTCTTTTGTATATTCTTTGTTATTAATGTTGCTGTAGTTATTGTGATTTTAATAAATTGCTATTCCAATTTATAATCTCTTCTTATTGTTCCTCAATTATTGGCAGGAGTGGAGGGAAAGGTAGTAGATTATTTATTTCTCTGTAGTTGTTAAAACCAGCATAGGAGAGAAATAAGGATTGTCCAGACCTCACAGTCTAGAGAGAAGAGTTTGCTAGTTCAATGAAGATAATAATTTCTAATAAAGCAGGACCACAAAAAAAAAATATCTAAACCAATGTGTCTAGAGGTAGTCTTGCCACTTTTAAAATTCTTATACAAAATCAAAAATGGATTGTGTTTGTTTATAACTCCTGGCCAACTGATTCACACCACCACAAGAGGCCAAATCTTCCCTGATAAATGAAATCCAATACTGAACCAAAAAACCCTTGACATCATCTCTGGGCCAGTGTTTCCTGAGGTAATCCTCCCACTGTCCCCAGTTAAAAGTCTCTCACAGACATAGTCTCAGCTAAAAAGGATATTAAAGATTCTCACCAGAACAGCAAGGCCCTTGGCATTAGTTTACAGTCTCTCTGTAAGGAAAAAACAATATCAGATGATAAACATGTCATCACGTAAAACAGAAGACCAAGGCTTGGACCATTTGAGTTAATACAAGTGTTGTTTAATATTTACTTCAGAGAGTAATTAGTTCAATATTGTTTTGATCTTCTGAAGATCTTGGCTTTTTAATGTAATCTCAGTCTAAAGTAAAGAGTTAAATTTATGTTTAGTAATGCACAGAATCACAGAGTGTTTGAGTCTGGAATACACATTTGAAGATTGTCTAAACCAAACTTCCAGACCAGAGCAGGGTCAGCTATAAAGAGGTGCTCAGAATTGCATTCAATTGTGTTTAAATATCTCCACAGATGGAGATTCTACAACTATCCTGGGTAATCTTTTCTAGCTGAACTCATACTATTTTTTTTTTCTTAGTCTCAAGTAGAATTTCAACTGTTTTTATTTGTGCCTGATGTCTTTTGTCCTTTCACTGGACACTTTTTTTCCCTTTCACTGGGAAGAGTCTGGCTCCATCCTTCACTTACTCGTCAGAACATTCATACCCACCATCAAAATTTTTCTCAATGAATCTTCTCTTTTTCAGTCTGAATAGTCCCAACTCTCATCCTCTCCTCCTATGAGAAAAGCTCCAATGCTTAATTGTTTTTGTCCAGTATGTCCATGTCTCTTTTGTGCTGGGGAGCCCAAAACTGGACTATCCAGTACTACTCAGTATAAAAGCTTCAAATGCTGGTGAAAAAAAACCAAAACAAAAGTAAAATGTGAATAGTGAAGTCAAACCTTAGCTGAAATTAAACTCTGTGCTCGTTTAACATAAAGCTTCAGATTATCATCTCCTTCAAGAAAGTTGCTTTCCTAGCATTTTTCTCTCCTAGATTTTAGATCCATGGTCAAAAAAGTGAATAATATTTCATGTCAGATGCCATGTAAGTAAGGAAAAGGAGTATATGGTCACATAAGAGTAAAAACTGTAGCCACAGATCCATTTCTTCTTAATAATTCCTTAGAATTGAGTAAAACTAAATTCAGTGATAGTAGTACTTCTTAATAGGTTATACCTATAATATTTTGTGTAATTTAATTTTTAATTCAGTGGACATTCTGTTCCATAAAATACACTGTTTTGAATAAGAAATTTCTGTGACATTTTTAGAAGGGCCTTGGCTGGCCTTTGGCATTCAGGAAAGCTAGCAGCATTTTAATAGCACCATATCCTTTCTTGTGGTACTGTTCTAAAGGATGGTAGCAATGCTTACTTCCCCCTGGTTTATAGTTCTGTCAAATAATTTCATGTCTTGTGAATGGGATAATAAAATCAATTGATAGCTCTAAAAATTTTTATTTTCTCTCACACAGATGCTTATTTAGTGACAGTTTTAAAAAGAAAAAAAAAGTCTTCAGCCACCTATGATACATAGAGCTGAGACCACTGAGGCACTCTGAAAACACCTTGGTCAAGGATCTGCAGCAGAAAGCTGACTGAGTCAGAGAGATAATCCAGCCTAACAAATGTGCTTTCAGCTGTATGGGTTAGTATTTCTTTTTATTTATAAGATTATACTTCAAATATTAGAGCCTTGAATATGGTAAATATTTTTGAGATGAGTGAGGTCTCTGCTTAATGCAATGAGTAAACTAATTTTAATAAAGCCCCATCCCATCCAAAATATTATATAATGGTTTTCAACTTACAGTGACATTATTGTAGTAGCATATTAATGTATCATGATACGATACTTTGTTAATAAAGGCAATCAAATGAAAAAATATATTTTTTTTTAGCTTTGAACATATAAAGATAACACCATATTACAATAATGACACACCTGAAGTTTGTCCAAAGGGACAAACATGAGAAGTGGGATGATGGGAATCTTATGAGGTTTAGTAAGACCACATGCCAGGTGCTGCACCTGGGTCAATGCCTTTTTACAAGAGCATGTAGTGACAGGAAAAAGGGAATGGGCTAAATTGGATATTAGGAAAAAATTATTTTCTGTGAGGTTAGTGAGACACTGGCACAAGTTTGCACGGAGAATTTGTGGCTGCCCCATCCCTGGAAGTGTTCAAGGCCAGGCTGGGTGGAGGTCTGAGCAACCTGGTCTGGAATTCAGTTCAGCAGGCTTGGAACAAGAAGACCTCTAGAGCCCCTTCCAACCCAAGCCATGCTACGATTCTATGATAAGCACCAAAATCAGCAGTACACAAACACTGTGGGACTCAAAAGTATATAAACCAGTTCTGCAGCTAAAGGAATTTATTGCTAAATATTTTTTGATTAGTAGTATTGACTTTGCTAATATTGAAGCTTTGAAAGGTCTGATATTTTGTGCAAGAATAATAAAATTCAAGCAATTTGGTAATATTAAAAGTGTCAAATATTTAATATTTTTAATATGGAAAGGCTGAAACTGAATAATATTAGATTCAAAAAATTGCAGTAATGTTTAAATTCTACTTTAGGGAAACATTTTTCAATATCTTTTCACAGTTCTTCACTAGGACCTCTTTCTCTTTTTTCTTTCCTCAAGTACATGCTTTTTATGGAATTATAGTGCTCTAATTAAAAGTCTGTTAACCTATAATTCCAGGTTTGCATAATATTGAATTTATTTTTTATGTAATGGATCAGTTTAATATATAATTGAATTTAACAAATAAAGACATTTTGAAAAGAGAATAAGCTTTTTTCAAATATTAATGAGTTATCAAATACATAAAAGATAATTATCTGGAAATAATACACATATATCACACCCAAACAGCTCATTCTAAGCATCATATATAAAGGTGACTGGAAAATTAAAATTGTCTAATTGTGAAATTATAATTTTTATAAGTAAGGCAGAAGCATTTTTAACTTGTTTGCATCATAATTAAATTCAGACATTCAAACCTATGCATAACTATCAAACCTCTTAAGGTGGTGCCCATTTTTACTTTAGGAAATCTCTGAGAATTTTGCTTTTGAGCTCACTGGCTGGAAACTCATAATTCTAGTAAAAGTTTAAAATTCTGAAAGCAAATCCTGGATTACCAATTTATAGTTGGAAGTCTTGTACACAAAGGAAATAACTTGTGTTCTTCCAGACTCATACTGGAATCCTATAGCAAATTCAGAAAAATATTTATATTTATCACATGAAACATATTAATCATATGAAAATTGAATTCAGTATCATTAATCACAAGATATAATCTTTCTTTTCTTTTACGTATTTATCCATAAGTAAATATTGCATATGTTATTTAAGCTAATAGTTTTGATATCACATAGTCCAGCTCTTCACTTCAAGGTAATAATAAAGTTAAATAAAAACATTATTTTTCTAACATAAAGCACCAGACTATGTTTGTAATAGTTTTACACTCAGGAATGAGATTCACAAGTTGTAAATATTTTGACAGTTACTGGACTTCAACAGCAGCAATTAAAATTTTTGCTCTAATTATCCAGAATTCTTTCACAGTCCTCCTGCCTGACACATCTTACTTCCTTGCTAAACCAATAGTAACACAATTTGTTTCAGTGATCATAAACACAAGCACAACAGACAGAAAGTACTCATCAAAGGGTTTACAGATAACTAACATAGGCTGAATATATTCTACAAAAATATTGCTCAACTAAATAAAAATACACCCACAAAAGCCAAAGGGAGGGAGGCATGCAAAGATTGCTAAATGTAATAATAAAAAATATCTGTAACTTCAGTCCTTAACTGAACTTTAAAATATTGGCATTGAAATAAAAATGTAGAAAAGAGAATAATCTTTTAAAAAAACTTTTAGCCCTGTTGTCACTGCAGTAACTTTGATCCTGTCAGTAGTGAGGGCACATGGGAAGCTTTGAAAGTTCTTTTTTTTGCTCACGCAAGACTAAAACAGCCCAGGCAAGGACCTGAGTTTAGACATCAGCATGAGCAATGTTTCTGCTGGTACAGATTTCACCCATGCAGCTTCTTAGTTGGGGATAACTCACTCACACAGAGCAGGCATCATTACTTCAAGGGATTGATATTTTTGATCAAGTTAATAAGCAAACTTCTTAGTTCTCAATTTGCTTAATCTTTCCTGTAGTGAATAATGAAGTGGAAATTAGAAGTTGTAGGTGTGAATTTACCACCTTGGCAATTTGGAACATGACTTTTGCTCAAAATCAAAGTGAACTATAACCACAAAATTCAGACAATGCTCCTCAACACCAGACTTTTTACCACCTAAAGTGGTGAAATTCAGATTTTCAGCCAGGGCAAAACCCAGGAAACCTTCGGGTACCACCATAAACCAGTGTATGAGGCCTCTTTCCAGTGGGTAAATGACACTGGAAGTAACATGTAAAAGCCATTAAATGCAGATCTGAAACTTATCAGAGAAAAAATAACAGAATCTATATTATAATGTAAATATATACAAATTTGAAGCCTCAAATTACTGTTTATATGACTTTGATGAAATGATTCAGTGGAGTAGCAGATATGGATTAAGATACAGATTAAGATTTAAATGTACAAAAATTTGCCATTTTAAAAATCAAAGGAATAACACAACCTCCAACCCTATCCCTCATAATTGTTAGATGAACCGTAGACAGCTGAGGGTCTTAAAATATACTTCAGCACTTGTTTTTTTATTTGATTGTGCTGGTATTTAGACAACAGACAACACACTGCCTTTACAAATATTTAATAATCTCTTCTACATAGATAATAGAGTTCACCTTGAACTTTTCAGTCACTAGTGAAGTAAATTCAACACTTGAACTTCAGCTTGAATGAATTCAAAATTATTTCTCTCATCTCTTTCTTTATAACATCTGGTAAATATAGCTTCCAGCACCACACTAAATTGTAAATGTATACCTGTGTACCACATGTGAAGGCTCTCTTTAGCATTAAATATTACATGACTTGACAATATATTATTTATTTCAGGAGACACAATGTGATTGATGCAATCAGACAATATACTGCAGCACATAACAGAGAAGATGAAAATTCAGGAGAAAGAAAAAACCACAAAACCTCAAACAAACCATTTCTATTCCTGGAACAGGAAGAAGAAAAGAATAAGAGTTTAATAAAAGAACAGGCACCAAGAACTGAGGAAAATATAATTCTATCTTTAGTTTGCTGTAGATACTCATTGGCTTTAGTTTTCCAAGTTTACCTAGCCTCAGCTTCAAATTATAACTTTTTTTACCTTTTTTTTTTTTTATCTGTAGCATGTCCTACATTTGCTTCCTGTGGAAGTTTCAACACAGTGCAATCACATTCTTTTATTTGTTTAAGAGTGTAATTTTGTACATCTCTCTAAGCACTCAACATTAATTATAGGTCCTATATTCTTGAAATTTAATTTTTCTCCATTATCATGGGAATCTAGATCTCAAAACCAGGCACATATTCCAACATTATTAATATCCAACCATAGATCACATTGCACCTTAATTTACCACAAAACTCATAGAGATTGTGCTAAATTACTTTTCATTTCTGATCACACTCATTTCCATATTGCTTCCACGATGTATCTTCTTCTTTCTTCTCCTACACATTCATGTAGGCACTACCTGTATTCTTTGTTACTATGTGTATAATTTAAAAAACCCTTTTTTTTTCTTTCAGTGGTCTAATTTACCTGTCAGTCCAAATAGCACCTTGACCTTGATAATTTAGCTGTGCAACAACATTTATAAGGTGATTTGGCTTACTGAAGCAATACTAAATAATGTTACAAAATAATTTATCTCTTCAAGATTCTGCTAGAAAACATCACCAGTGAAAACTGCTTTTAAGATCTGTCAACTACCTACCACTTAATTCATTTCCCATGGCCTTCATATGAATAGCACTATTTTTTCTATCAGATGTTGAAAACAACTAAATTAGATATACAGTGTTACCTTTATTCATCAAAACAACATTCTTAAATACTGAAAATAGGTTTATGTTGCAGGACACATTTTGCATACATTGTATGGAATAGTTTTTGTATTTTTTAGTGCTTTATTTGTTTGGGATTTTGTTTGCTTGTTTTTTGTTGGGGATTTTTTGTTGTTTGTGGGGTTTTGTTTTTGTTTTTTGTTGTTTTTTTTCTTGCTAATTTCAGGTATTTTAATAAAAGCCTATCAGATTAACCAGTGTATAGGAGTCTGTCTTGCTTGCCTTTCTTTAAAAAGGCACATCAGCTTTTTAGGGCTACCTCAGTTATCTATTTCAGCAGATCTATTAAAAACAAGCAAGCAAACAAACAAACCAACAAACAAAAATATATTTTCAGCCAAATTTATTTGGGGAAGTGTGTAATGTTCAGGATTAACAGAGTATTTAAACCTGTTTTAAAAGGTCTCATCTACTTCCGATCCTTTCCAAAATGGAGAAAGAGGAGTTCCAGTGCAGCCTAAGAAGCATCATTCCTGAAAGCACAAGATCTTTAGCTCTAGTGACATAAAGAAATGGATCTCTAGAAGATGCTTTCTGTTTGCTATTGCTAATGCACTAGAAAGTGCTTCATTGCTGTCAATCACATTACCAGACACAGCCTCGTAATTCCATGGCTTCCCAAAGAGAAAACAAGTTTTCTAATTAGCGAATACCTGTGCCTTTTCTACTTTGTTATGCAGTGGTTCATCATCTCCTTCTGATGTCTGATTTATGACCCAGTGGGATTTATTATGCTCCAAATAAAGTCCAAAAAGGCCCCACTCCACCCACTATTTTAATTCTTTGCATTAAGAGACAGAGATTTTTTCCCTGATATCTCCTCTTGTTTCTACAGCTTCAAACTTCTAATTTTTACTGACTGTTCTTTTGTTATCTCCTCTTTCCTTTGAGCATATGATACCTTTTAATTGCTCTTTGTTGCCTTAATTTCACCACCTGTGCTCTTCAGATTGAGCAGTACAGAAAAGAAAGAGGCAGACTTTTCCCAGGCCACACAAAAGAAGAATGCCCATACAAGTGAGAAAGTGAAACAAGTCTTGATCCCGAAACTGGAACTTCAGAGAAAAGCCTTCACTTCTGTATGAAAATCTTTCACATCTCCTAGTGCTAAGTATGATGTAAGAATGAAGCATTCTATCTAAAGCATTTATCCTGGGCTGTAGAGTTGTGTTGCACCAAGCATTCTGAATATTTATTCACATTCCCATGGAATTTTTTCCCTCTCTGTCAATTTCTCTTTCAGAAGTTTTTTTAGCTTTGAAATACTAGAATTCTTGAAATCTAGTCCTCTTACAATAGTTATTATAGGCATTCTCCAGCTTATATCTGTAAATAATAGTCCCTATTAACATTAAAATGATGTTTTAAAAAGGTAGCTTATCCTTTTCTCTAATTTGATTTGACTAGTAGAGAACAGACTCCTTTCTGTATTTCTCATTGAACTGTGCTCATTAATAAATTGATTTGCAGGCATTCAAGACCTAGTACATCTGAGGTTTCAGTAGCCTTAAATCAGGTAATGATTTCTCTAATAGAGAAGGCCTCTTTCTCAGACACACATAAACAAGTATTCTAAATTCCAGACTGAGGAAAACCAGCTTACATTATTCTAGTCATGTGAATCACTTCAATCGTTATCTTTGATAATAACACCTATATAAAATATTTCATACCACTGAGAGTTTCTACTTTTTTTTTTATTTAACACAAATAAAACAAATCAGGAACTTCCATTTTTCAGAAATTTGTGAGCCTGTATTTATACAGGATTTTTTTATTTAATGTTCTCTAGGATGCTTCTGCTTGCCTGTCACTGAGATCAGTGTTCCCCTATGAGAACAGGCTGACCTGCACTCCCAGCTGCTTTTCTTGAGAAAAGACAAAATATGCACAGACCATACATACAACAGTTCAACCCATGTATTTTCTGCCATCTGTTTCTTCTTTATAAAACCATAAGGACTTCTGCAAGGACAGTTCATATTTTTATCCCATGCAATTGTAATTTTCAAAGAGGTTTCTTAAGTGTGCCATTTCATGACATTCCATAACTTATTTGTGGTAGATATTCAAAATAAAATTCTGTAAAATGTCTGTATATTTTGGACGAAATTGCTTTTATGATTTCCACTACTTAAGTGTAGACCACTCTCTATTTTGGTTTAAAAAGAAGACTTTTTTCACTAGTTGTAATACAGAGCTCTTGATGACTTCTTGCTTCTATAACACGCTTGAATAATTTCCCTTAATACCTGCTTCTTCATGCCAAGTGATGTTCACTAAATATATTCCCTTACCTCTGTCTTTTGTCCTTCCAAAACAGCTATCTCATCATATGACTCATCAAATCTATGATAAAAATGTAAAATTCCTAGCTAGGAAGAAGGCCTCCTACCTCTCCTTAGCAGTTGGTTATCAAATCACCAATCTGTTTCTTTTTCTTTAGTGTTTCTGGCAGGGATCTCAAACTATGTCATCTCGGGAAAACTTGGTTTTCTCAAATAGTGTGTTAATGCTTCCACTCCAGATTACCAACCTTCTTCTTCCCAATTAACACACTATGCTTATGCTGCTGCAATCTCTTTTTTCACTTGGAATTGTTTTAGAGATGAGGGCTTCACCAGTATGTAGGTCAGTGGTTGATTCCCTATAGACAGGGAGAAGGAGAGATGAAGTGGGAAGCTGAATAGAAAACACAACCTGTCCAAGACAGCTTAGTCACTGCATTTGATTACTCATTATCTTCTTCTGCTACCTGCTGCAAAGCCATCTGTTAGTGGAAGAAACTCCACTCTGTTTCTCCAAATTTGCTCAAAATCCCTTGTTTACCATTCTGTTCAAGCGGTTTCCTCGGACTGCTTGTACACGTAAAGTTAATCATGTTCTTTCAAGTTCACAGGAACAAGGTCAAATGTCTGCCAGGAAAGATTAAGAAGCTACTGGTGTTCTCATTCTGGAATGAACAGAAATATTATCAAACTCACACGAATAAAACAACATTAAAAAATCACCTTCTTCTTCTTCTTCCATTATTTCCCCAGTCAGTGAGGTATTTTTCACTGAACATATTTAGTGAAAGAGAAGAGATGCAACTTTTAGACACTTCAGCAAATAATTCAGGACACGAATTTCATAGATACTCACCTGAGCCATGTAGAGACAGATGGTGTTCAAGCTTTACAGTATTGCAAATTTTAACTTTGGAATAAATTGAACAAGACTTCTCTTAGTAATGAGTTAACTACTAATCCAATATTTTCATTTTCTTGAATAATAGTGCTTGGTATTTAGAAGTCTGCTAGTCAAAATCCAAATAATACAGAATATTTTTTCCCATAAAACTCAGCACAGTAAGGCATTATTACAGCAGCTATAACCTTATATAACTTTCCTGACTTTCAAAATTCATATTTCATTAGACAAAACTTTACCCCTCACAGCTATTCTAATATCTTCATTGTTTTTATCCTTGAAAATTAACATCATTAATATTCAGACTTTAATATCTTCTAGTAGAAAGTACAAACTTGATTTATAGTTAAATACATAATTTTCTGTATCTGATCACCTGAAAATAATGGGCTTACAAAAAGAAATACAGTCAATCTGTTTGATTGAGGTATTTTAATTGCATAAGAGGAAGGGTATTTTTCTTATTCAGAATTTTCTCTCTATAAATACTGTTAATAAATTGGTAGATGAATAGAGAAAAGTAGTCAAACTTAATCTTGCTTTGCAGGCATATATTTTTTTTCCTTGAAATTACTAGGAACTGGAAAGCAGTCAAACACATTAGATTAAATGTTGCACTGTAAAACAGGTTTTTTGACTTTACAGAGTATATATGCTAAAATGGAAAGTAAAAAAAAAAATTAATTTGGTCATTTTGTTCTGTTAAAAGAATATTTTTGCTTGACAATTTGATTTTATCTGGCATTTTATTGAATAAAATAAGCATCCTGTAAATACATTGAACTTGGGAGCCATTCCTAATGAACTCAATGTGTCGATTTATCCTCCTCTTCATCACTTCTCAAAAGGATATTTCCTGATTTTTTCTTTTTTTAAATACATTTTATGTGACAAAATGCTCATTTAATACCTTCTAATAAGCAAATTATTGTAAAACCCCGAATTTTTTAGTGATAAGGTCCAGTTTGTCACACCAGTCTTCAAAGCTACTTATCCTCTGCTGTTCAGCTCCCCAAATTAGTCCATTTTACGTGAGAAACTGCAGTATTTCTTTTCAGAAAACAATGTCTATTCATTTTTTATTTGTCCTACAGCCTATCTTTATAGTATCCATGACATGACGTGTAAATTGTTGAAGTAGCTATTTGAAAAATTATTTTCTAGCTAATAATGAGGCACGAATTAATAACCACGAAGATTACAGATCATCTGAGTGTCCTGGAAGGGGAACATTTTAATGTAGCAACGGAGATAAAAGAATGGAATGGCATTATTCTTATTAACCAACCAGAGCATTTAGAAGCATCAAGGCACCATCCTGTAAAATCAGGGGAATTCTAAAACCTGGTCTACAAAAAGGATTTACTCAAAAGGCAGTTCAGCTGAACATTTAACCACTTCCAACTGACAGATACAACACTCTAATCATCTGTTTCTACATATGTGCAGGGGTTTGGATATTCACAAGTGTTTTTGATTCTCATCTCTGTTGACTAGTTTATAGGCTATGTTTGATTTTCTAAACTTCTGTTGCACTGTGCTTCTTAAATACCCGAAAGAAATGCAGCCCAGGGAAGTTCCTCAATATTTTAGAGTAGCAATATCACTGAAGCCAGTTGCTTAGCATGTTTACATTCATGCTTGGAGTGTAAAAAGTCCAACAGCTATTTCAGATCTACAATTTAATTTGGCTTCATTTTAATG